>PNEQ01020952.1:0-25044 GCA_003012365.1 Medauroidea extradentata
TACTGACTGCGCATTTCTACAGCTGTTGTTATGAGCGAATTACCATGAAGCGAACACATGTTTGCTAACCCGCCTTCGCTGGAAACTAACGTGACGGGAACGAAAAAATACTGCGCGGCACTGAGCCATATCTAAATTTAGATGCTCGGATCATCTACTACACTCCTTCAAGTTATCAACAGCCCACAAAGTCCCTATTACTTAAGAAAAAAAGCTAAAGTTAACACACGGATCCTAACAAAAAAAGAAAATGAAATCAAAAAGGACAAAACAAAAAAAACGCTTCGTGACAATATTTCAGCATACTTTATGCTCAGTGAAGTCTAGCGAGAACATTGAATTGTTGAAACGAATATGATATTAACTCTGGCCTAATTATTTTTGTGTTACTGCAACAGACAACATATGCGACATAACTTGCTTATTGTTTACGCACATTAATGTTTGTTGTCAGATTTTCACAAACTTCCACTAACACTGAACAAACATTGTGCAGTTTTCTTGTGTGGTCGTTGCCACTGCAACACCACCCACCTGTCTGTGTAGCAAAATACAGTGAAACTTGCAAGTCCTACAGCTTGGCACGTCACTCGTCGCAGTGCATGGTGTCCGTATTGAACTGAAACAACTGTAGGGCGCAAAGCAGGCAACGTCCACCTGGGGGCTGCTTGAAGAAGAACGTGATTGTGGAAGTCTTTGAGAGTGTGCAGATTGGTCTTAATGTTGGACACCAAAGTATAGAAACTGACTTTTGCAATACATAGTGTAACACTGTTCTGGTTTACCGAGCAGGGTTTACCCGTAAAAAAATATATATACGTACTATGTATATATTTACAATATATATCATCATTTTTTTCTCTACAGGAGATATTCACCAAGAGATGGGGGATAATCAATAAATGGTTTGGTTTTTCTAAATGTATTAGTGTGGGCAATCATCAATACAGTAGTCAGAATTTTTTTATGAGTATGCCCAGTTTTCATCGTACAATTTTAAAATTGGTATAAAAATAAAAATTTCTAGTAACATATATGTATTATTACTTGAGTATCATAACATGACTAGAAACGCGTATATCATGCCCACAACAAAAATTTTACATACATTAATTAGTAAAATATATTAGGTGTTTAGTTATTATGTTAAGGCTGCGTTCAGTTACTGCTGAAATCACTGAGATTACTGAGTTTACTGCCAGCAGTATTGGGACAGTTTCAGTGTTAGTGGAAATTGTGTTTGTCTCACTGAGAATAGTTTCGGAACGATCGGCAATACAGTAATAAAAGAGGTTGTAAATACAAACAACAAATTGAATCAAGTGATATAAGAGAACCAATTTGGCTTGAAACACAATTTATTAAATCGTATTATGCATACCCAAAAAATGTGGGTAGTTTACGAGTGCATGGTCATTCTAACCTCTTCTATTAATAAGTATATATACTTATACACACATACATTTAGTTACATTGACCTTGTGTTACTTTAGTTACAATGTTGTGCACGTCCCACAGTCACAAAAATCCTGTAATTATATCACCTAACCTTTGTAACATCTGTAAGTTCTACAATCATTTTTAAAACTCCCGCCATCACTTATTTTACTGACAATACACAACCTCTGCAGCTCCAGTAATCTCAGTAGTCATCTAGCCTTGCACAGGGTGCTTACACGAAAGCCCACGAAAACAACTGGTAGTAATCTCAGCTGTTTCGGAATTGCTGCTGACGTTACTGAGATTATTGAATCAGTGAAATCAGCAGTAACAAACACGGCCAGAATATAGCAACAGGTAAATACTGATTTCCCAAAATAAAAAAAAAAACTACACATTTAATTATGTACAAATATTGTGCAAAATACCTCTTAAATCTTCCTGATAAAGGAACCTGTGTAGAAATAATTACTCAAACAGGTTGAACGACAATTCCCTATTTCAAATAAAAAATTGACTATACCACCATGCACTTCCATGACAATCATTAGGGCTCCGAATACAAGATGCCTGGATATTGCTGAATCTCAATCTTAGATGGAAAACCCATAATTTTTCTAAGAACATAGACACAAACCTTATAATGCTATACTTAACTAGACTATACAGGATGTAACAGAAGTGATGGTCAATAATGCACACGTGGAAAGTACTGGCCAAAAGAAGCTACAAATGTCCAATAAACATGGGTTCGGAAATCAACCGTTGTCGAGTTCTCGTAACAAGTCGAATTGGGAACCAACTCCAAACGCGTTTGGATTCCTAGGTAATTACACTGGTATCTCAAGGTATGGGTTCGCCTATCAGGTTGTTGACGCATGTGCAACTACTCCCCTTGCTCCCTACATGCACTGTGCCGTACAATCAGTTACGAAAGTAAAGGCACCATGGACGGAGGTTACACTAATGAAGAGTACGCTGACATGCACTTCATGTATGGCAAAGCTAATGGCAGTGCACTTCAGGCTGCACGATTGTATGAAGAAGCTTTTCCTCACTGCAGGCAGCCCGACAGACGTACATTTACGAGGTTACATCAGCGCCTTCGAGAAAGTGGGAGTTTCGCACATCATGTACGAGAAGGTAGACCCAGATCCATAACACCTGATGTTGAGGAAAGGGTGTTAGACATTGTACACGATCGTCCGAGTACTTCAACAAGGAGGATTGCTATCCAGGAGCGTGTGCTGAGTCACATGAGTGTGTGGCGGATTTTACATACTGTATCCGTATCCTCTCCAGCGTGTGCAAGCTCTCAACAATGCAGACTTCCCTCCTAGAGAGAATTTCTGCCAATGGACGCAACAACAGTGTACTTTGAACTCCCTGTTTGTAAGCAGTATTCTCTTCACGGATGAAGCTGGGTTTACCCGTGACTGCATTTTCAACTTCCATAAGTGTCACATTTGGGCCGATGTCAATCCTAATGTGACACACGTGTCACGACATCAGCAACGTTTTTCGTTGAACATCTGGGCCGGACTGCTTGGAGACCGCATAATTGGACCACACTTCCTACTACAGAGACTAGCCGGAGATCGGCACAGGCAGTTTCTGCGTACTGTACTTCCAGATCTGCTTCATGATGATGATGTTCCACTGAACCAACGCCTGAACATGTGGTTTATGCATGACGGTGCTCCAGCACATTTTCAATTATGTGTGCGCCGGCTTCTAACTCGACGGTATGGTCAACATTGGATAGGTAGAGGAGGACCTGTGCCATGGCCTCCAAGGTCACCGGATTTAGATCCCATAGATTTCTGTGTGTGGGGTCATGTCAAAAGCCTGGTCTATGCTACTGAGCTTAACTCTCTTGAAGAATTACGCTTGCGGATTGAAGCAGCCTTTCAGCATTTACAGAATACGCCAGGACTGCCTGAGAGTATTCGCAACTCGTTTCAGAGACGAGTTCAGTGTTGCATTCAGGCGCATGGGCAACATTTTGAACATCTTCTTTAAAGATTAGAAATTCCATGTGTTCCTACATACAGATCAATTGCCACAAACAATGTGTTCTATCTTGACAACGGTTGATTTCCGGACCCATGTTTATTGGACATTTGTAGATTCTTTTGGCCAGTACTTTCCATGTGTGCATTATTGACCATCACTTCTGTTACATCCTGTATATCCTTCCTACTCCGTGCCATCTCTAACTTTAGGCTGTCGGGAACTTGTATTTATATTAGCATCTAAATCTCCCCTTTAGTCCAGATACCAATAGGAATCAAATAAGTTCACAGTCCTCCAGAATGTTTTTCTTGGAGCTGGTGAAGCACACAAGTGGCTCTTGAGAATGTTGCGGCAATCAATAGAATTACCAACAAAGTTGGCCTGGCTGCATAGCATAAACAGTTGCGGATGACGTCAGAAGATTTCTCCAGTAAATTTGAGGCGGGAAATCAAAACTTGGCTGAGCTTCGACAGAGTTTAGGCGCATTTGCCCACGTGATGTCAATAGCTAATCAAGACAGACCCAAGCTGGAATTAGGCTTGAAACTGACGAGCCAAGCTGTTTTCTATGAGCGCTGAACGAGGCAGAATCCATGCTTCTCTTTTTGGTTGGGAACAGTTGACCACGCCATATTCCATCAGTCACATCGCAATAGCAGGTCTCTGCACAGCAGTCGGGTAGTAAACAACAATTCTAACATTCCCCCTTGACATGTAGGACTGTAAGTTCTGATCAGGTTTGTAAGTAATTTACGAAATTAAATTGATAGTTTTTATAGAATACAACCAAATCTGGCAGCATCCTGGAAAAACTTATCAGCGTGTATTTATAGATTAGTAGATTCTTGATTACTCAATTAACTTTTTCAGCATTGTAATTCACACAAAAACGTGTATAGTTTTTATACTACTGTATATGTTTTTGCATTTATATTTTTATTTTCTTGGCAATTTTTGTTACTTGTCTTAATCTTTCTGAAGAACAAATGCATTTTCCTGGAATATACAGTATTGTTTATGAAAGACCTTGTGAAGAAATAGTTAAATAATTGTTTAAAAATGTCACTGTTTCAGTGAGTCGAACACAATATCAATTTGGAACAATGGACAAGGTATTCCTGTGGTGGAACACAAGGACGAGAAAATGTATGTTCCAACTATGATTTTTGGCCATCTTCTCACATCTTCGAACTACAATGATGAAGAGGAGAAGGTCACTGGTGGCAGAAATGGTTACGGTGCCAAGTTATGTAACATTTTCAGCACAAAGTTTGTGGTCGAGACAGCTTCTGTGGAGTACAAAAGAAGTTTTAAACAGGTACGTGGCATAATACTTTCGAGACTACCCTTCAAAAATCTCATCTAGTTTTTAGGCATTTAGAAATTATTTAGCCATGTTCTTTGTTTATCATGAATTTTATAATTTCAAAAAGTTTAATGTTTCTTTTGCATCATGTTTATTGTTGTGTGTTATAAAGTTGATGAGGTTGTTTAGATGATTGCCACACTACTGGTTATTTAAGGATAATTGAGTCAGTTATAGTTAAACGGGCATCTACGAGAATGGCAGGTACTCGGATTTACAGAAGTGGTTACAACTTACAATGTATTATGTTTAGGAGGTGAGTGCATTATTATGAATTATTTGTACATTCAGGGTGTCTACCAGTCACGAATAAGTCACGGAATTTTATAAATGGTCACTGATTTTGTGTAGGAACAAGCAGTTTATTTTCACATGTTTAAATTGTGCTCATTTATGTGTAGCTTTGAAAAACGAGCATATACTTCGCTAGGAATTCTTTGCAAGTTCAACCTTTCTGCTGGACTGTATTCGGTACTTGTGCTGTTTTAAGGATGGCACGCCCAGAAAAGATAGTTGTATGTGTGCTGCAAGAGCCGAGTTAATGCAGATATTGCGTCGTCAATGAGTCCTAACTTAGTCACTTATGCCTTTCTTACCCGTTGCCCAGTTGTGTTTACTTTTAAGACACTTGTCCTTCTGATGTAAAGTGCTGGTAACGCATCTCCCTATTTTTTGTCGTGCCTTCACTTTGTGTGGCAGTGACACAGTCACATACACACTCCACTACAGCGCATTACTCGTGTGTCAATCACCTGCATCACGGATAAATTTCATGAAATAGATGATATGACCAGAACATTAGCGCTAGATTTCCTACATCCTGGAGGAGATTGTAACACAAGAAGTTACTCACTTAACCAGGAAAGTTGAATAAACTAAAAACTGCTAGAACTCGAAAAATACTGTACAAGACTTGTGGTTATTTGTTATTTTCAGTGGATGGGAGTTTGTGTAGAATTTGGGGGGGGCGGGGGGGGAGTATGAAAAATCGTGTTGTGTTCACAGTAATAGAGATTATCTTTACCGGTATTAGTATATGTGTGAAAGTGAGCTGATAATGGCTAGGGGAAAGAGAGGGTTACAAGTTGGATGTCTGCTGGTAATTTTTTCGCTTAGGTGATGAAGATATTGACAGTTTCTAGGACAAGCATTGGAAGTTGTTTCCCACGCTGAGAAAGTATAATGCACATTGGTGAAGGGGGGTGTGGTCATCTGTTGACCATGAAACAATAATTTAATGCTATATTACATGGGGGGAGGGATTTCATCTGCCGGCGGTAAGACAAGCATTGTTACGGCCTTATCTGCAAAGAGCTTTAATCGCAACCCCCCCCCCCCCTTCTCGACCCGGTAAAACTCATAATTTTGTTCGTTCAGTTTTGGTTCGGGGGATGATACCCTAGCTCTTTAGAGCCACTCCATTATCCTCCACCTATGGGCCTGCCGTGTTCTGGACTGGGAAAACCGGCAGCTATTATAAATAACAGTATCACGGACCACCTACCCTCCACCACATATTTATTAAGATTTACTTTACTTACACACAGTTTGATTTTTCATTCTTTGTTCTTGTCTTTGGTGCTCATTTTTGTCACCTATATGCAAACTTTAAACATTGAAAGGCATTCGCCTGGCTTTTGCATGAGCAAATGTTGTCAGGATATCTCTAAAGTCTATGTTTTGTGCAGTGTCATTTTCTATTGCTAGACTGGCAAGAGAGTTCAGCCTTTCCTGTGCCATTGTAGAGCGCAAATAAGGTTTTATAAGCTTGAGTTTACTAATACTAGCTACTGCCATGGGTATTGTTAGTAACACTCTTTTAACGCGACCCACAAGTTTGTAAACAAATCTTTACTGTTTATGTTTTTGATCATACACAAGACGTCTTTTGGTGTGACTTTGTTGTTTCCATGATCCAAAATCGAACTGACATGTAAAAGTTCATGATACAGTTCAATGCTGCTATCAGACACTTCTGTTGTTTTTTCAGTTACCGGTAAATGTCTTTCAAGATGCAAACAGCTTTGTTTTAGATCTTATTTTCCTGGAAGTTCAGCAACATTACACAAAAATCCCTAGACTTGTTGATGTTCTTTCAACGTAGTTGACCTTAGTGATGGGCAAAATTGATTTTAAGTATTTGTATATTCAAATTGTTGTGACAAAATTGATTAATTAATTTTGGGCTGATTGTTACAATGATTCATTCGCTTAGTTTGTTTTTAAAACTTATGTTAAATTTATAGCAATTCGAGAAGTATAACGTAAGTTCACTTAGAAGTAAATGTTTCATTCAGCCATGGTGTGGGAATAAGAAAGATAAGGAACTCTCATGTGAACGTAGTGTAACTTTGTACTTTTTTTCTGAGGAACAGAAGGGAGAAAACTATTTCTTTGAATTTTTTCTGTTCCCCACAGTATACAACTTGATAAATTACTATGTAAGTTCTTCTAACTGTTTTGGCTACCTGCCAAAAACCAGAATAGGTAATATAAACGTAGGTAAATGCTGGCTTTTTTTCGTTGTTACACTGATAAACCGAACAGTAAACTATACAAAAAACTGATTTTTCGTAAACCGAATTAATAGTAAAAGTAAACCAAAATGTGAAATGAATGAACATTCTAACTTTGAAATGAATGAAAGTTCGAACTGTGAAATGAATTAACGTTCAAATGTCGAAACAAATGAAAATTCGAATGTCAAAATGAATGAAAGTTTGAATATTTCAAATGAATGAATCATCAATTTTGGAAAAGAACTTTCGAACTGAAACCGATCTTAAGAAACATTCGGTTTTGCCCACAATCTCTTCTTAAGAGAGTTCAAAATGTTAGCCACTAATGGGTAAAAAACTTTTCTCATAATGGTTTCTTCAGGTGACAATTGCACTTCCTCAGAAGACTTGTACCAAAAAATGTGTTTTAGTTTACTAATCCTTTTCTCGGGAAAAACAGGTTCGATACCAAGTTCAGCAGCTAATTCTTTAGTGGAGATTACTGCATCCACACATCCATTCTCTCTAAATCTGTTCAAAACTCCAAACACTTATTGAACTTTTCAGAACAGTCACTGATGTCAACCTTTTTCCCTGGAATGCTTTTACTGATCAAATTAACCTAAAAAAGAATGTCATTCCACTACATCAAAGTTACAATGAAGGCAAAGTCTTCCATATGATTGGTCAAATATTGAGCATTAGAGGCTGTCTGTGAGACATCAATTGCATAGCCTAACTCAACCAATGCATCCTTAACTTCCACGTATTGGTATCTAACAGCCTGAACAGCACTTATGCAAGCTTCCCAACGCATTTCACACACTTCTTTTAAAGTAAGTGCTTTAGTGTGGTCGCTTATTACACACCAGTGCTTCGTTGACCTAGTGGCACTGTAAAATACCAAATAAAGGTGTAGACTTAACTGATGATTTTGCTCCACCGCACATATGGTCACTGAGGAGGTTCTTAAAATTTATTTGCTAAATTTTGATTATTGTTTAGGCTATGGCACCAACAAGGAATGAACACAACCAAAGGGAAGTTGCCCGGTACACAGGATTGAACTCCTTAATGTACACCTGCCTTGTTGGCATCGTTATCATATCCTTGACCACGACAGTTTGTCATGTTCCAACCACACTCTTAGATTTCTTTGAATAGTAAGTCAGCGAGAGCTTCTCCAGTGGTTTCTTCGGCAACTCGGCAGGCTATAAAGCTTTCTTCTACTGAAACTTTCCCTCATCATCTTCAGTGACGTAGCGAATCGTTAAAAAAACTTGCTCCTTGTGATTTATGTTTTGAGTACAATGAAGGATAGCGGAAAAATATCCGACTGTCTTTTATTTTCGTCAAGATAGTACTTTGCTGTACTGAGTCACCTAGTATAGTAATTAGCTAATTTTTTATTGAAGCAGTTAATAAATGAAATAGAGTTTTTTGTCAGTTAAACGTCTTAAGTGTTCCATTAGTACACTGTAAAATTTTCTTTTAAGTTGCACAAGTCCAAGAAAGTTTCCATTATTTTTTTGTGAAACTTTGGAAGATGACCCACGAAAAGCCATACTGTACTCTGCTAGATATAAAGTAATTTCCACTAACCGACGCAATACTTCTGAACATTGAGCCCCAGTTTCAATTTGCTTCATGATGTGCTGCTTGATTGATGTCTCCTTTCTTTTTTCCGCTTCAAACCATGTAGCTATATTTTTTAAATGGTCTGGTTGACAACTTATGGGATTTTAAACTGTCTGGCATATTTTTCAGTTGTTAAAATCCATTGCTTGACCAAAGTGTGACTTTGGTTAGGGATTAAATAATCCAGACAAAGTAGACAGAATCTCATTTTTCAAAATAAATCAACCATCGCCTTGATATTTTTTTCTCCATTTTCCAAAAACCGATACCTAAATTTGTTTGAAAAGTGCCAATTTTTGTAATTTTTTGGTTAATCATGGTTTTCTTTAGAATATTCAATCGCCCCTTTCAAAACAAGCTGATAACGCTGAATGTGCATAATATGCGCTGGCCATGTTGCAGGATCTGATTAATTAACCGTCACCTGCTCCAATTTGGAACTAAATTCAATTTCAGTGTCTGTTGACAGTTTTATCACTCTTTTATTGCCATTATCACTATCAGGGTCACTGTGGTCACGATCTTGATTGCTACTTTGTGAGAAGGAACTACGGCTAGGTGCAGATGTACTCGGGGCAGATTAAATATCGTCACCTGCTATTTGCACCGAGGCAACGCAACGCAAGTGCAGAGTGAGTTAAACACTTCTTGTATGGCATTACGTGGGTATATAATTCCAATGCAGCACAACCAGATGCAACGCAGGTGCCAATTTTGCGTTGCTCCCATAAAAGACAATATTTAATTGGCCCCCTGCTCATCTGCAGCAACATTGTGTTGTATTAGTTTAAAAAAAAAAGGTTAGTTTTGGCACTTTACTTAATAAAAGTCTCATTTGCTAACTCACCTTGTTAAACTTTCTCCTTTGCGCCCCAGACAGCTTTTTCTATATAATGCTTGAGTTTTCTACTAATGACTATACACTTCACATCACCTCATCGTTCAGTATTCTGAATTCATGAAGCTCATAAGCGTAACGCACGGAAGTATAAACTTTTAGCAATCTGCGTGTAAACTGTGTCAGACGCCCACAGTAGTGAGTGACAGACTGAGTTGAGTAGGGGCGAAAAAAAAGGGGGGGGAGGGAGCACAACTCATTGTCATCGACTTGCCGGCGCCGAAGAGTTATGATCCTACTCCCACCCTCACTACCGGCTGCTGCTACCACAGCGCCAGTACATTATGCATAGAGAGAATTTGTGCATCCATTGCATAACACAGAGACCAATACAGTCGTCTTAAGTGCTTATAAATAGAATTAGACTACACACGCATAAAATATATATTTTTTTAAACCCACGGATGCTTCCCCCCCTCCAACCCCGGATCGCAGCACTCAAGGCGATTGCATCGGTTGCCCCACCCACACAACGGCCCTGGTCATAGCATACAATAGGATGAAACTTTGTTTGCTAGCAGTAAAAAGGTTTGGTGAAATAAGTTTATGATTTTTTTTTTCTGACTTTTAATACAGTACTTGCATTTGGATTTGATTTGTACTGAATTAATAAGAAAATGAGTTATGCTTTAATTAAAAATATAAGTTGATATGTGGTTGGTTATGTTGGCGAATATAAATAAAACAAGCAATATCATTAATTTCAGGTCTGGGGCTCAAACATGACCAAGACATCTGAGCCCAAAATCAAGGACTTTTTTGGTCATGATTTTACGAAGATAACCTTCTGTCCAGACCTCACAAAATTCAAAATGGAAACTCTAGATAAGGATATTATTGATCTCATGTCAAGACGTGCATATGATGTTGCAGCTTCCACAAGAGGAGTAAAAGTGTATTTGAATGGCAAGCGTTTACCGGTGAGTACTCATCCAAGATACAGAAATGCTCAACAATTTAATGTTGCTAGCCATATACTGTTTATGTAATAAGCTTATGTAAAGAGCCCAGATGGTAGCAGCTCCTTTGAACATTTGTTGTCTACCTACTCAAGAACATATCAACAGGTGTTCTGGTTCGTACAACATGCCGTAGTTGCAGACCTCAATATCGTTGACAATTATATTCCATTTCTTGAGTTTGGTGTCATGACATGAAACTCCCATTCTCAATCTGTTCATTGATTTTCAAATTCCATAATACCGAGTGAGGTGGCGCAATGGTAACATGTTGGACTCATATTCTGGAGGACCTGGGTTTTATCCCCGGCTCCGGCCATCCTGATTTCGGTTTTCCATGGTTTCCCGAAATCGCTCCAGGTGAAAGCTGGGATGGTTTCGCAACAAAGGCCATGGCCGACTCCTCTTCCAGCTCCTGTCATTGTATAAAGTTACGTTTCACTGTCTCTAATGACCTCGCTGTCGACTAGACGTAAAAATCCCACTTACTGTACCAAATTTCATACGGGAAGTTATTACCAGGTGATGTAATAAACATTGTTGTGAGTTTATAAGGCGTGTTCACAAATGAAACATTTTGTTGTGCAGGTTAAGAACTTCAAGGATTATATAGATCTGTATATCAAAGACAAGGAAGATGATAATGGGAAGCCCCTGCCCATCATATACGAGAATTGTAATGAGAGGTGGGAAGTGGCTGTGACTTTATCCGATAAAGGTTTCCAGCAGGTGTCTTTCGTCAACAGCATTGCAACGACCAAGGTAATATTTGTATTCTGTGTTTATTAGTAGTATTGAAATAATTATATACACAATGGCAAAAGACTTACCATATTGGTATTGGTTTTCTTTGTATTCAAGGCACGGTCGTAGAAGAACAGGTCTGGACACTCGCCTGTCTAACAATGTATTTTACTTGACCCCCTTGTTGTTTGGCTGTAGTTCGTCAAGTTACCGACAATGTCGTACTTTTTGGCGCTGTAATTCGGGCGGTCGGACTCAAACTCCGTCCACTTTTTTCCATTATTAAATTTATAAAGTAAATAAAGATTGCTGGTGCCTTTTCTTAAATTTGTGAACGAAGGAAGTATTTCATAAATTGAAAAAAAACACGTTTTGATAAATTGTTTATCTTAGAAAGGAAGTGGGCGGAGTTTAGTTCGACCACCCTAACAGCAGCGCCAATAAAACACAATATTCTCGGTAACTTAGTGAACTACAGCCAAACAACAAGGGGGTCAAATATCCAGGCGAGTGTCCAGACCTGTTCTTCTATGGCAGTGATTCAAGGCAAATTTCTACTTGGTTCTTTGTTGCAAGGTACATATATTGATTTAAATCATAGTTTAAGTCTTGATTTAAATCGTAGTTCGTATTGATTAAAATCAAATGATTTATTTAAATGAAACAATGATTTAATAAAATACTTTATATTATGTTTATAACTATTCAATTTTTCATATAGTAATTAAATTAATGTAAGGAGATGAAAATGTGCAATTATTAGACTATGTCACCATAATGCAAAACAAACCTGTTGATATTATTTTGTAACCTCTTCTATGAGTGGATTATTTCTTTTAAATACGTAACCTCTTTTACAAGGAGTTAATATAAAAATCATAAACAAAAATTATTTCTTAAATTAGAATCTGGTTTTTTATTTGACGTCAGTTTGTGTGATTATTCCTCAAGCTCTAAATACGTTTTTGGTTGAGTAAATCTGATAAATTTCTGAGACATTTACTAACTTATTTTAAGAATTGCTCGTCATTCTAAAAGAATTCTTGTGAAATTATGTTTCTCTATTTAGTTGTATGATAGCAGTAGTACTACTATACTGTATTCTGCGCAAAGCAATATGATTTTATTTTATATTGCTATTCAGTACCAATATAAAGTCATCCCGGTTTTTTATTTCACGTTACCAGTTTCAAATTTTACATTTTACAAGTACTTTGCATAAAAAGTTATGAACTATATTTTGCTGTTTTTGGCATCACGAAGCAAAAAAGAGCAGACAGGTTTTAATTTTACAATTCTGTACCAATTTACTTGTATCAAATCGTAAAATTAAACACGCCTTCTCTTTTTAATGTTGTGATACCGGTTTAAAACAATAAATTTCTAATTGCTATTAAAACTCATTTACTGTGCCAGTTTACTACAGTACAAAAGTATTTAGTAGTAAAACAGAGTGCCTATTTTATTCTACATGGAAAATACTAATATAATTTTTAAGTAATTTATGTAATCGTATCCTGTTTACGTTAGCATTACAAATAGACTGATACCCATGAAACTACCTTTGCTTTAGTAATATGTACCATACGTAAAATTCCATTAAGGGTAAGCAATGTAAAACGTAATTAGACCTTGTCAAATTACTTTACACTACCAATATCCATTCTATTCTAAATAATTCCAGAAGAATTATTCCAATATCGGACGTTGCTTTTTGTTCACTTACACAGTGTGAAATTAGTGTGAAACACAAAACCCAATACGAAACATTTAAAACCATCTAACACTATTTCTAATTAACGCTGTAATTTGCACAGCAATATTTCAGGTAGCACTATTAGTGCTTCTTCATTCTTGAGCACTGGGACGCCAATCAAATAACATTCTTACTAGAAGTGCTACAAGTTGAAGCACCACGTATTTATGGCCACTGTAGTTTCCTAACCCAAAAAAATACATTAAGTCGGTGAACAGACATTTTTGACTTTTCAAACGAATCTAAACTATCTTAAAGGGTGGTTTTTGTTGCTTTCCCATTATCCTTATTTAACAGTGACCTCATTCCCTAGGTGGTTTAACCCTAGTTACGTTTTTTTCTTTTTAAGTAATTTATAAATTTCTTTCAGTTTTTAATGTAAAGCCTTCTTTTCCCATGAGTTGATAAGTTGTTCGAATCCTTTTTCCAGTAAAAGAAATATTATCTTAGGTAACCGGCTTTGTTGTTATTACAATACACTTAACACAATTTAATTAGTCAATGTAGGCCTAGCGTTAAAAAAAACCCACTCAATCACCAACATATTAAAAAAAAAAAGGAATAGGTAACAAAAGTATTGTAGGCCTATCACTAAATTATGAAATGTGTTTATTAAAAACATTGCAATGCTGGTACATAGTCCTAGGTAGTGTTTCAATTAGGTACTGTAGATCTATGATTTATTATTGCCTGTCTCATCTTAAAAACATCTCAACTAACTTAGGCCTAAGCCTTAATTGTAAAATATATCTTCAAATTTGTTAGTATTATGGCCAACTCTGAAATCAATACATGTACACTTTTGTTTACTTTAGGAATGTTAATAGTTTGGAAAATTATAATCCAGTAACTATGGTGGGCTAAGGGTAACTTTTAGGTTATAAACTACGTAGTCCAGGAATGTATATTATAAGGAACAATTATTATGTCTTTTATATGCTAAACAAAGCCATGTAATATTAAAACACATTTTCTGAAAATAAAATTAGTATGTGTGTATGCTCTATTCTTTTGCCAAAATTGGGTGCTTATAATACTAGATGTTTCAAAAGATATATTTTGCAGTTAAAATTTTTGAACTCCAAAACATAACAACTTTTTACGTAAACGCTACAATAAATAAAATATACATACTTTGAAACTGTTTTTGCTAATATTCTGAGCAGTTTTGCTGTTGTGTTCAGCACTAAACAGCTTTCCAGTTCACCTCTTAAAAACATTCAGTTCACTCCGTTTGCTACACGTATAATATCAAGCTGTTGCTGACGATTACATGAAGTGGTTTTAATTCGCGGCATTTTTTTAAACACAAAAATATCCTCATTAAATGTGTCACAATGCACATGCACACGTAATGAAATCGCGCCCTACACAAACAATACGGCCGCCAAATCGTTGTCGATGGTGGTGAAAATGTGTATATTTTTAAGCATCCAGATGCAAACGTTAACTAATTTTAGATTAATGCACACAAACACACAGAGGTAACCTTTTGTGACAGGTACCTTGTGAGCTTGACTAGGTTTTGTCAGAAAGGGTCCTGGAAAGTCAACACCAACCTTCAGGAATTGTAGAACTTGTGGAAACCTCACACCAGGCAAGTTTCCCATGAGTGGTGTAGTTGGTTTAGCTGACAATTTGAAGCACTGCATGCAGCGATGGATGCAGTATCGAATCAAGTGCCTAGCACTAATTATCCAAAACTATCTTTGGATGATAGACTGGGTAGCTTGTGATCCAGCACGAAAATAAGTGGTATGATAATAGTTAATGATAAGGATGGAGAGGTCAGACTGTACTGGGAGCAACACTGGATGTTTTCTTTGCTCTGGCAGGCAAGAATTTTTGAGTCTCCAACCTGCTCTGACAACTCCACAAGGGTACAAGTATGGCTGCAAATTTCGTAGATTGTTCGGATACTCACTGCAATTCAACAATTTGATTTCTTAAGAAAGATAATGGAGTTGTACAACTTTGAGCCAAAAGACCAACGCAGCTCGAATCTCATCACACTTCAACATCTTTGAATTACAATAAGGTAGTGCACTAAGTGCATCCTTGGCTCTAAGTACCCATGCTATCACACATTTCAGTTTTCAGAGTGATGAAAATTTATCCAATAGGTTAACAAATTCACTTTGATTTTCTTGAGTAACAAGGGCTGACCATCTTGCTCTCAGATATTTCCTTCATATTCTCAGTCATAACTTGTTGTATTGGCCAATTTGTCTCAGAATCTGTCAGTCACTCTGGACCATGGAACCATAACACATTCTCAATTAAGTGCTCGGGAGAAACACCTCTGAATGCTAAGTCGGCTGGGTTACAACCAGAAGAGACATGGTGCCATACACTCGGTGGTATGATATCTGCATTTCAGCAACTCAGTTGGCCACAGAAGTTTTGAATTTGTGAGGGGTTGACTATCCATGAAAGCACAGTTGTCGAATAAAATCACATATGTATAGTAAAGTTGAATAGTTGTCTTCAAACAGGATATTTAGATATTGCCATAGTCTTGCTAGAAGCAGAGCACCAGATAACTCAAGCCTGGGTATAAGACAATGTCTTAAGTGGTGCAACCTTTGACTTAGCCATTACCAGCTGGGTGGAAATGACTCCACTAGAACTAATAAGACGGACATAAATCACACCAACATATGCTCTTTCCGAGGCATCACAAAATCTGTGAAACTGAATATTGTATGCACCAAGGTAGATGATGTGTCTAGGAATTCTCAAACAAGCTAGGGAAGAAAGCTCTAATCTGAAATGTTGACATTGGTGAGCAACTTCTTCAGCAACTGGCTGATCCCACTCTAATCCTAGTGTCCATAGTGTCTGAAATAAGATATTAACCAACGTTATCACTGGTGCCACCCATCCACATGGATCAAACAGCCTAGCGATCGTGGAGAGAATACCTTGTTTTGTGATAGCTAACTCTGGAACGTTTAAGTGGTACACAAATTCATCAATTGCTGGACTTCAGTGAATACCGAGAACTTTAATAGTCGGACTTGTCTCTTTCATCAAAACACCTAAGTGTGTCATGTTAATCTATAGGAACATCAGCCAAGACCTTGGGATGGTTGCATAATCATTTTCGCAGCTCAAATCCTCCTTGAACAAGCAAAGAGACAAGTTCACCCCTCAACTTAGTTGCATCATCAACAGAGATGGTTCCAGTGACTATGTCATCAACAAACACATCTCGTAGTAGTACCTGTGATGCACGAGGGAAGTGATGAGCTTCATCCATTACCAACTGCTGTTAAGGTCCTTAGAGCTTGGTACGGAGACGGTGCTAACCCATATGTGACTGTGTTTAGTTGATAAACTTGTACCTCTTATTCTGGAGTTGGACGCCACAGGATGCATTGATACTGCTGATCCTCTAAACGGATTTCGATCTGCCTGTACATTTTACAAATGTCTGCAGTGAATACGATGGGCATTAAAATTCAGGATGATATCCTCAATATCCTTCTGCAGTTTTGGTCCAGTAAGCAGGAACTCATTTAATGAAGTACTGGTAGACATTGTAGTTGAGGCATCGAAGACAACCCGAACTTTGGTAGTTGAGCTAGTGTCTTTATGTACAGCGTGATGGGGTATCACATAGGCTACTTTGAAATCCACTAATCGACTGGATTGCAGCATACACTTCTGATCATAAACTTCTGGAACACTTGACACACGTGACATGTGGCCTAAATCTTCATACTCTTTGAGAAACATCCTGTATTCATCTGCCAGCTTTGGTAGCTTCAACTTTTTTTTCAAGTTGCTTAAATCTTTACCATGCAACTTGAACTGAATCACCAACATTTTGCACCTCTTGTTTAAAGGGCAGTGGAAGCATGTATCTTCCATCTGTATTACTTGTGTGAGTTGACTGGAAATTATCTTCACATTTTTGTCCTCAGCGGAGATCACATGGGTTGATGCTACTTTCAATTTCCCAAAACATCTGTAGCTGTGAATTCAGAGGAACATTCCTAATAAAAAATGATACAGATGGGTTATTTACAAGTGATTCACGTTGTGTTTTTCCGGTTACAACTCAGCCAAACAAGGAATGAAAATATTAGGCTCACCTGATATTTTCGGACCTGTCATCACCTCACCTACAATGTCTACCGATAAGAGCATGTGAATATATCAAAAGTTGGATGTAATAAGTCTTGAAGGTGTCTCACTGAGCTAGAGGGAATTCTTGAGCATGGCATGGGGTGAGTGGTATCCCGTAACACAGTGGCCTTAGTTTCAAATTGAGTGCCTTGTATACCGACAGATGTAATGACACAGTGTACAGTTCCTCTTTCTCCTGATACAGGAGTGTGGCCGACACCAGCAATGGGTACACCTTCACGACAACATTTTAAACCCAAATGTTGCACAAAGTTTTCAGTTATAAATTATGTGATGCACCATGTAAAAATGCTCTTACAACCTGGAACTGTCTCATGCTATAGGTGATTCGGAATAAAGTGAACACTCAAAAAAGCCCTGATTAATTTCTATTTCCTGCCAGTTTATCTCTTTCCGCCGATGTAAACACAAATAATGCCACGTGCTTTTATTTACATAGGGTCGTGCAATGTTTACAACTACATTAAACTGCTCCGATAAATTTTAGCTACAATATCTACTCATTAAATGCACGGGGGCTGAATGTAAGATATAAAAAAAGTAATCTTAGTTATAAATACCTGCGAGTTAATGTCTGGTTTCTGTCGATTGACTAATCTAAACAACACGCGCTATTGCCGTTACGCATCTCGTAAATGAGGACATATTTTATTTGAATTTGTAACGCAAAACCGCCACTACAACAGACATGACAAACGCTATTCAATAATTCAAGTTTCGTTCAGTTCTACTGCCACGAACAACGACGACGCACTTCAGAAACAATAATTAACGTATTTTCTTAACATGTGAAATAAAAAGTATGTTGTTTTTAGACTGGCAAACGTAAAACATAATATACAGATTACCGATGGTTTCACATCATTTCGGCAATGATACTCAAAATAATTTCCAATACTTTTGAATGTGTATATACTCAAAACGGGCAAACGCACGCAAATGATGCAACCAAATATGCAACTTGGCGGCGAGAACCTAACTCTGATGCCACCTGTTGGTGAAGTTTTGAACTGTCTGAAGCACGGAGTAAGCGATAACGGCCACGGCGACTCGAGGTCGACGATTGCGTCACATAATTCTCGCGCCTATCGAGTCTAATTATAATGTATGTATGAATGTCAATAAGATCATAAGTAAATATTTTGAAATGTATTAAATACAGACAGGTCGAGTTCGTCATATGTTCTTTCACTAATGTTGTATTCAAATAGGAAAATACACGGAACTACGTACAATAAATCGCTACCAACCATACAAGCAGTAAAGTAACTATTGTTAGTGGTGATGTATATGCAGCAACGGCTAGTGATTTTTTTCAAATGTTAAATCTTTAGTGCTCACTTTATTCCGAATGGCCTATATCAGTATCTTTTACCTGAAGCAATGCAGTAGCTTACAAGATTGTAGATTGTTGATGATAGTTGTCATTTGACAAATGTAATGAATTCAACTCACTAGTAGAGCAGCCCTGTGATGACCCTTTATTTGATGAAGGCTCGGTGTCTTGTGGTTGATCTGGAGGATTCTTATGGTTAAAGTGCAAGGGTGTAGGCATGAAAAATTTGACATTCATTTCACAACACTGTGATAAGGTTTTTAAACAAAGTACAGGGATTGACTCTTGACAAAGTCAACTATATCTTAAAACTGTTCACACTTGTGCAACAAATGAATCTCCTTACAAACTACACAACATATGGCTTGTTCTAATGCTACAAGTGTAGTATTACTACGGCTACTTGCGTGTCTAGAGTTAGATTTCACACTTGTAGTCAAAGGTTTACTGTAATTTCTACTTACAGTACTTGTGGACACACCCTGATTGCTAACCAACTGGACATTCTCACAAGCTACAGCATGGCGTTCCAGTAATACTAACAGAGCTTTACAAGTTGGCAGGTCCTCTTCAACTGTCATTTCAAAATCTTGGCGTAGCGAAGGGTCTAGTTTTTCCTACAGTATATTCAGTAAGAGGAAACTCTATTCAGCAACCGGGAAATTGTCAGCGCTCAAGGCATTTACATTTTCCTTGACAACACTAACAAAACGTGACAGCATGTCTGTTGACTTTGATGTCACTGGCAGCAGGTGTAATATTTTTTGCACATGAATAGTTGCGGTAACGCGTCTGTTCCTGTATCTTTTCTCAAGTAGGACCCAAACTACGTCATAATTTTCATTGGAAATTGGGAGATTACCACAACTCTTTAAGCCAAGCAACCTAACAGATAGTGCAACCTTTGCACGTTGCTTAATGATGTGTCTTGATTCACTATGGACCTAAAAAGTTCAGAAAACAACAACCGTTCAGCTCTACTGCCAGAGGACGCTGGCAGTGGAAGTGGCGGCAACACTGTACATGGAATAGCTGGACGAGATGCCAAGTCAGTAAGTTGCATTGTATACCTATTATGTACAATACGAAGATGCCAGAAATTTTCTTCACACGCTGTAAATGCATCCTTCAGCTCTCTAACAGACCTTTTC
The DNA here is from genome assembly GCA_003012365.1 of Medauroidea extradentata. NCBI lineage: Eukaryota > Metazoa > Arthropoda > Insecta > Phasmatodea > Phasmatidae > Medauroidea > Medauroidea extradentata. The sequence continues at coordinate 19,958 of PNEQ01020952.1, forward strand.
TCAGCCTTTGATGGGAACGCATACAAAGCAAAGTAATTTGCGCGAAACTCATCTAGCTTTTCAGACATTTCCTGAAATGCGAAAACGTACTCTCTTTAATTTTTCAGAGTCGTTTGTGGCTTCATCCATAAGTGACTTGACTTCATTTACCATTTCTGTCACATAATAAAATAATATGAGCGGTAGATCGGTCGTTGCAGCTGCCATTGTACAGACGGCAGGTTTAACCAAGTGGTTGTTAAGAATACACGTTTTCGAATGAAGTAAATATCTAAATGCCGGCTCTTGATTCTTAGATCCGGCCCGGAGGACCAAAATGTTCACACTCACACAATAAATTACTCATTACTGAATCAACAACAATTTGAAGATAGAATATTTATTATTACACTCAAATACACAAGATAAACCTGCCCGCCGTCTGGGCTTTTACTCTCTTTTGTTTATTCCATGACTCATAGAGAAAACAGCTACCACGTACATGTAACAGAGGTTTAACTACAATTATACAATAAACATAAACATACTGAACAATTACTTCTTAGTCATATTCAGACATTTGTCAGCAAGGAAGTTTGCCGGACAACTCAATTGCTTGCACTTTATGGCTATGTGGCACTTATTGCGTGCACCAGGGGGTTCATTCTTAACGGACAAATTGTAAAGATAATTTCTACAAATATATAGTTCTGTCCGTAAAGTTTCGTAAGAAATATGGTAGTACAAAGGAGTTTCATAATAATATAGTTTCTATTGTTAATTTTTTGTGAAATGTAAATTTATTTCAAAATTATTTTGAGATGTAGGATTTAAAATTAAAAAATTTACAGAAACGTCGTCATATACAACTCTGCATTTTTTTTCCACATAAAAATAAATATTTTCCCCCTTAATTTTTTTTTCCTTAAAATTATCTACTGAGACATAATGTGAATTCCAATGTAAAACTTCCTGGCTGCAACCTGGCTGCACGTTGCATGGCAAACTTCTTAAAAGAAAGACAGAATTGTCTGTATGTAGTAATGAATAACTGTGAACTTTATGGATTTCTGGGCAACGGAATGTAGATATAGGCATTGTACTAGTCTATGTAAATAAAAGCACCATGGCAGCGTTTGTATTTATATGCAGTGGAAATATACAAACATGTTGAAAATAGCTTTCAACAATAGTTGCTTTATCACAAACCAGCTATGTTTGTGTCACCAGTGAATGCCAACAGTTCTTCTACCCCTCTTCTCACCCCGCAAAGCTGAGATCAAGCATTCCTTAGCTGGGTAGGACATCTGTCCTGAGGAGAAACCAGTTGCAACTTTTGTAGTTTTTTACAACAAATTTTTTGACTCCTGTTGTAGCACCAAAGTAGTATAAGCCTTGCTATCTTCCTACAATAGTTCAGAATTTATATGCTGGGAACTGGCTTATCAAAAAATTACAAAATTCAGACAGCTTCCAGGCCTCAATATCACAGTATTTACTCGAATACCTCTCGCCCTTGAATAAGCCGCGCACCTCCAATTAAAAAAATTAAAAATTTTTTGAATAAGCCTCGCACCAAACCTTTGAAAGAAAAAAAAATATGACTTAAATTCTGATATTTGTCACACACATTTATTTCAAAGCAAAAAAATTGTACAGGTTTCTAAATAGGTAAGTCACTTAAAGAATCAAAAAAATAAAGTGTCTCCATAAAATTTGTAAGCCTAGGTCTCGGCCTGACGGCTGATCGGTATCTTTTGCAGGCAAAGTTTCTTTCTGTAACACCCATTTTATAAATAAGTTTAGTATGCATCATAATTGTTAGTACGTCAATCACAATAATGTAATTAAAAATTTTAGGGTTGTATTTATTGCATCAGATGGGCGTTGAATCTTTTAAAATGTGACAAAAACAGCAAATGCAAATGGCCGCCTTTTCAACTTTGTTTTCATTCATTAACTATTATATGGCCATGTTAAACACTGATACGTTTGTTAGTGAATAAAGAAACGGAAAAACCTGCAACAACAAATTACCATTCAACAGTTCATTATTATTTCTAAAAATATGTTTTTACTGACCTTTTACATGTCTGCCTGACTGCTGCTACTATCACTATCTTCGTCACGCTCACTCTCCTCATCCGTTTCCCGTGACCACGTGCAGTCGTCCTCGGTCCCGTCCAACTTGTTGGAGATACCACATTTCATGAAACTTTACAGTGAGTTCCGGAGAAATGTGATCCCATGCCGTCTTGATCCACGCACATCTGGACGATTTCAGGCAGCTTGATTTTTCCATTGGGTGTGTACTTGTGTTCCGCACTTGCCATCCACGATGTATATTGCTCCTTCAGGTGAACTTTAAATGATCGGTTTATACAAACGTCCAAAGGTTGCAACATCGATGTCAGTCCGCCAGGAATTATCACCTGGTCTGAACCCCCACGCTTAAGGCCGTTCTTAACAGCTTCCGTCGTATGGCCACGAAAACTGTCCATCACAAGTAAACTGCGAAGCTTTAGAAGGCTGCCGGGTCTGTTTTGCCAAACACGCCGGATCTATTCTTCGACCGACTTTTCATCCATCCAGCCATTTTCTTATGCTTGAATTACAATGCCTTGTACATTCACTTTCGGAAAAGTTCTTCTTTTAAAAATGATGAAGGGTGCAGCTTTCTCCCGACTGCAGTAATACACAGCATAACTATACATCTTTGTTTCTCATTGCCTCCTGTACGAATTGAAACCGTTTTTTCTCCTTTTCTTTTTATTGTAGTGTCCAACAGCATTTCAAAATAAACAGGCATCTGGTCACAGTTGCCGATCTGAGAGAGAAGATAAGGATGCCGCTGAAATGCAGTTAGTTTTTCTTCATAGGCAGCAGGAAGTGTCTGTGCGACGGTCGTCTTTCTTCTGATTGATAAATCATTTCTTTCGAAAAATCTCGTCATTCACCCCCTGCTGGCTTTGAACCTTTCCGCCCCTAACTCTTTTCCAAGAGCTATAGCCTTCAATTGGCACATTTCCGTTGAAATAGCACACCCGAACTGTAGTTTCTCGTTAACGAAATCACATAGTTTCTTCTCTATTTCTGGAAACTTAGCTTTTTGCCCCCTGAATGCCCTACGGCAACCACTACTGCTCAGAAATAAATCTTTCTTTTTTCTCCAGTCCGGTATACAACTTTCCGAATCATGAAATAGTTTTCTCACAGCACGATTACCCATTTGTTCCCGCTTCTTTAATAACTCTTAGCTTCTCCGCCACAGTAAAAGATCGTAAACACATCCCTTTCGTAGTAATTTTACTCACAGCTATAGTTAACCACGTGCAGCAAATATCAGACTAGCAGCTACTGAATGCAGCGTGTGTACCGGAACTAAGATGCAAGATAACAGTGCTCTATGGAATGTGGCGGCGCTGCCACCTCGTGCCTCGATGCGGTGTTGCCAAGTCGCGCAGCGGTACAATCTTAATTTTTTTTTTTTTTTTCGGATTTTGAATAAGCAGCGTATCTAGCTTTTTAAACATAGATTTCACGAAAAATTGTGTGTGGGATATTTGAGTAAATACGGTAGATTCTTCTTTCTTCTTATTTTTCTTCACCTCCAGCGTCTCCTGTCTATTACAAACTACTACCACTAGAACAACACCATTGCTTTAGGATTTGAAATTCTCGGCACTGCCGACTGGACTGCAGTGTGCCATGACTGGTCTGGCCAGTGAAAATTCGTGATGGTGCATCCCCACATATAAATGTTTTGTCCTTTTATGTGTGTGTGACTCATTTAAGTGTATCTAACTATATTTGTTTACAAATATCAACTGTAAGTACTTGTACGTCTGTCACTCATGTTATATAGTTTTAAGTTACTAAGCATTAAAGATGTGATCCTGCTGGAGAAATTGTCACTTTGGTACTGTGGCAGGGTGGGCGACACGTGGACCACATTGCAGATATGATTGTGAAACACCTCACGGAAGTATTCAAGAAGAAGAACAAAAGTGGATTGCAGCTCAAGCCTTTCCAAGTGAAGAGCCATATATGGCTTTTTCTTAACTGCTTGATTGTTAACCCCACGTTTGATTCTCAGACGAAGGAGAATATGACACTCCAGGTCAAGAACTTTGGTTCGAAATGCTCGCTGTCTGATAAGTTCATAAATCAGGTAACTTAACATGATTTTACTTAATATTTTTTTATTTTTAGTTTGGAGCTTGTGTAAGCCCACATAGGATTTTTCTAATAGCTTTAGGCCTATTTCCACAGGTTGTGTGTGCCTGTAGAGGTTTTATGACACTTTTGTAATCACATACAGTCAGTTCGTAACTATCCACGGTAATAATTGGGGTTTGCTGCAAAGTTGACAAAGTACAAAATGAAAACTATAAAAATTTGTTGTTAGTTTTGGTTATAACGTTGTCTCACAACCATTTTGTTTGTAAACAAAAGCACCTTTTAAAATGCATAAATTTTTTTTCTTGTAAAATTTCAATGATTGTAAACTATTCGTATATCTCATATATACCTGTATGCATGTTCCTTTATGTGTACCAGTGCTGGACGATGCCGCTGGTCGGCAGGTTTCTTGGGGACCTCCAGTTTCCCCCATCCTTTCATTCCAGCGCTGCTCCATACTCACCTTACGTCACCCTGCACCAGTGCTAGAGACCTCGATGTTGAGCTCTGACCAAAAATCTCTTTCACTCACTGTACCATCACAGACCTGCCAACTTTTACAGATTGTCCGTAATTTGTACGGAAATCTCGAGATATTACGGTTTTACAGACGTATCTAAAAAATGTACGGATTTTCTGTGTGCCGCCGAAATCGCACAATTTCCAACGCCGTGCTACCTTGAGTACCTTGAATATTGTATTTATGGTAGGGGTGGGCGAAGCTTCAAAATTTCGAAGCCGAATCGAATATTTTCATTATTCGATATCATATTCGAAATAAAATTTTTACTTCGAACTTCGAAAATATTACTACAATTTTCTGGTGGTTATAAGTCATCTTAAAAATTGTTGTTATTTAGCCAAAACTTGAAGATGGTGTCGAATTAACGTTATTATAAACGTTCAAAGATTTTATTTGAAACTAA
>PNEQ01020953.1:0-13615 GCA_003012365.1 Medauroidea extradentata
GTGTATTATCTTCATTCCTTATATTCTTTGGCGACACCTTTGTCCGTCCAGAGTTGCGAGAGCCACGGGTCTGTGAACGTGTTTGTTGTTATTTTGAGTGCGGAAAGTTATTTTGACGGCCCTGTTTCTCCTGTTTAGGGTGAGTTGTAGATTTTATTTTTACATCTATTTAATCTGTAGACTATTAGGTCAAATTGCACGTAATGATTTTAAAGATATAATGTGTACACAATGTGTGGTCGACATCGTTGCTATCAGTGTGTGTCGTACAGTACCGACCACCTAACCATCGTCCAGTACCGACCACCTGGCGTCCAGTACCGACCACCCTTCGTCCAGAACCGACCACTCAAATATCTTATAGTAGCCTATACCAACCAATTTATAATAGGCTGTAAACAAAAATAGTCTCATATTCTTTTTTTCTCTTTTCAGAAAAGTAATGGATCAAAGTAAGAGGAGAAAAAAAGGAGAATGGACTGAGATTGATATGAAAATGGCTATTTCTGAAGTTCGTTCACACAGAATGTCACAACGACAGGCGGCTACGGCATTTTCGGTTCCGAAAACCACGCTAGGAGATCGAATTAGAGACATCGAAGCTGGCAAAACTGTAATGTTAACCCCTCAGATGGGCAGATTTCAAAGTACCTTTAGTGACGAAATAGAAAATCAACTAGTTTTTTATATGCGAGATCAGGATGACAGATTCATGCCCCTCAGTAGGAAAGAATTTATGAAATTAGTATTCGATTTGGCTGAGCATCTTAAGATACCTCACCAGTTTAACAAACAACACAAAGCTGCTGGGAAGCAGTTTTATTATGACTTCATGGCACGTCATCCTGAGCTTTCTTTGAGAAGACCCGAATCTACAAGCCTGCAGAGAGCATTAGGTTTCAACAACCATCAAGTAGAATGCTTCTTTAAAAAATACTCAGAGCTACTTGATGTGCATAGTTTCTCTCCCAGTAGGATTCACAACTGTGATGAAACTGGTGTTTCTATTGTTCATGACAATGATGTTAAGGTGATCGCACAAAAAGGAAAAAAGGAAGTGAGCAAGATTACATCGGGTGAGAGGGGGAAAAATGTGACTATACTACTGTGCATAAATGCTGCTGGTGATCTTTTCGTTCCTCCTCTTTTTGTTTTCCCTAATAAACAGCGGGTAGATTCAGTTCTAAAAAAGGATGCTCCGTCTGGAAGCATTTTCGCTGCTGAAGAAATTGGTTGGATATCTGCTAAATCATTCTTGAGGTGGTTGGAGCATTTTGTTGAAAGAACTCGTCCTACTAAAGAAGAACCAGTCCTCCTCATACTTGATGGGCACAGCAGCCACAAGGACTTTACTGTTATCCTGTTTGCAAAAAAACGCTATGTTCACATGATAAGTCTTCCGCCTCACACCACACATAAGATGCAACCCTTGGATCGGGCAGTAATGCGGCCTTTCAAAGCAGCCTACAATCAAGCATGTTGTGTTTGGATGAGAAAATATCTCTCTTTGAAGATCTCACAGAAAGATGTAGCTGGACTAGTCAACACTGCCTACACTTCGATATGTAGGATGGATTTGGCACAATCAGCTTTTGCATGCACAGGTCTCTGGCCTTTGAACCTGGGTGTCTTCAAAGAATTGGATTTCATTCCTTCTCAGCACTTTCTAGAGCCAAAGCCAATTGATTGTGAACCTGGGTCAGTAACTTTAGAGGCTCCTCAGTTGGTAACCTCAACACCCTCTGAGAAGTCAAATGTTCTTAACAGTACAGTCATATCACCACTTATTCCAACAAACTTGCCAGAACAGGGAAATGTTTCAGCTGTAACTGCAACCCATCTCATTGCACTGGAGTCAGGAACCTCAAATAAAACCAACCTGCCAGAACAAGGACCTTCATCAGCTCGCACTTCAACCCACCTCACTGTACAGGAACCAGGAACGTCAACACAAACCAACCTATTAAAACAGGGACTTGCATCAACTCCTACTTCAATCCATCTCACTGTACTCGAACCAGGAACTTCAACACAAACGAACCTGTCAAAACAGGGACCTTCATCAGCTTCACTTCAATCCATCACATTGAACCACAGCTAGGACCTTCACCTGCTCGTGTTTCAAATTCTTTCTTCAGTTCATCATGTCCCGTTCCTTTAGTTACCCCCGGTTTCAATAAAATTCTTGCACATATCTCTCCAGCAAATTATTCTTCCGAGATAAAGGGGAAAAGAAGAAAACAATGAACAGACCAATCTGAGATCCTTACATCGACAACTTACAAAGACAAGCTTGAGGAAAAAAAGAAACTTGCTGAAGAGAAAAGACTCAAAGCAGAGAAGAGAAAGGCTGAAAGAGAACTACGAAGAAACACAAAAGACAAGAGAGCAAAGAAGACAGGTACTTCTGAAGAAAGAAAAAAGAAAATAGGGGACAATACATCTAAGAAGCATGTTAAGAAATTGGACATTGTTGAAGTTTGTAATGTTCCAAATTCTACAAACGAGATCACAGAGTGCATAATTTGTCGAGAATCTTTTGAAGAAGACTGGGTACAGTGCATCAAATGTCAAGGTTGGGCACATGTCAAATGTACGGACCAAGAAAATATTACCCATTTTACATGTGATGTTTGTAAACATCGGGCTTAAGGGGCACTGGACAAACATGTCGAAACTCGGTTCCAGTGAATTTCTAATATTGTGTTGTAATAGCATTAACATTATTATTTCGTTAATATATAATTTACTTCTATAATATTTGTACTTTTTAATTACTAAAGTAAAATTGTCAAAACTTTTATAATTGTTAGTAATTTAAGCTCTTAAATGATTAAAAAGAGAGACTGGTCGGTACTGGACGACAAATTTTAAAAATCCGAAAAGTAAGTCCTTTTTACTTTTGTAACTAATTAATATTATTAATTTAATTAAAGGTAAATGACTTGCCGTACTTTAAATACTTCTAACTGAGCTTAATTATGGTTGTTACATTAACTTACTTTGTACAACCTTTCACAAGCTACAGTCAAAAACATTAGGGTGGTCGGTACTGTACGACCTTCCCCTATATATGCACTCTTGTGCAATTTTTAAATAATAACATTGAAACTGCTTAGTAGGGCTTTGTGTTTTAGAAGCTGTTACAGGTTTTTTTTGCTAAGATATGTTTTAGTTCTTCAAGTTATTAAATATTCTGAATATTTTTGTTTAACTTAGATCATTTAATATATCATGTAAGTTATCTGTCTATAAACGTTGGTAAATCATAATGATACAAAAGCAAAATGTGTGAGTGAATATTTTCTCATTGAAAACAACCGCCACGTTCTTTTGAGGTGGCTAGGGACACCAGGCTCAAAACTTCGTTCCTCCTCTCCTGATCCTAAGTCTTTCCAGAACGGAAGCTAAGGCACCGGGTCAGGAGGTGAGAAGGTAAAGCTATTCCTGGTAGGACAGGTCTTCGCTTTAAGAGGAGGTGAACTTGGAGGAATCAATCGAGCCGAAGCGAACTTGCGTGAACCACGGCGAAGCGTCGTCTAACATGCATTCATCCCTGGACTGGCAAACACGTGCGTAAACATTCACTTTTCATCGCGACAGCTTTCAGGGAAGTGTTCTGCTTCATCTTTCCATTCCATCTTTCACTGTACAATCGATAACCCAAGTTCCCACCTACCATCTGGAGTCCTAAAGTAGAGAAACAAATATTTATAGGAGACAGTTGTATGGATAATTATTACTACTAAACAGGCAGTTACTGCTGTTGTCTTATAATGGAAAAGGTAATGTAATTTGTTTGTCCAACGTGATGAAGGAATAATTAACAAAACATTGCGCGTGGTGATAAATGCATATGAACTCTATTTTACACAATAATAAAATACATCATGAAAATATATTCTAATAGTTACAATCCATCAGAACTTAAGACGCATTCCTAAATCTTGAAAACCATGCAGGTTGTCCGAAAAGTATTTCCCTGAATACAAATATTAGCTACATTCGCTTTACAAAACGATTCACGAGGAATTGCTGCTACTTGAAGGGCGTTTTCCCAAACATAATTTGAAACAATACAAGTCTCACACTTGTGTATTTTATGTTCAATATTTGCAGAATAGTAAATGATATTTTAAACACGGCAAATAAAATAGTAATCCCTGCTAAAGCAAAAGCAGTGAAGGCTATCAACGATTTCTGTAATAATTTGTATGGTTCGGGCTAGTTGTTTCTCTCGTGTTTATGCAGATTTTTGGTATAAAAAAAATATTCTCCGTGTATCCCTATACAAAAATCGTGTGGTGATTAAAGCGTATACAATTCTTTAAATTACTCTGCTAATATTGATCATATAACCCAGATGATTATGACATGTTTTGCTCCAAGAGATCTTTGGAAGCGGTAACTATTTGTGAATCACACTACGTGTAAGCTAAGGGTGTGAAATTAGAGACAAAATGATGGAAGATTGTGACAGTTCCCACATATTTTAACGCTTGTTTTACATATGTATATTACATTGTGAATATATATATATATATATATATATATATATATATATATATATATATATATATAAATTGTCATCATAGTAGGACTTTCTGGGCACCATGTAGATGTAATAGAGATTTCAATAAGAAATTCGCTTACAAGCTGACTGGCATATTAAATTTACGCTTCATTAATTGGCCTTAAAATGTGATTTAAGTAAGTAATTTCACAAGTGTTCACGGTAAGCTCATGGTTTTCTCGGGGGTCTTCTATTTCTTCCCTTGTCCTGCCTCCGTCACTATATACTTTAGGTTGATCTGAGAAAATTACCTACCGTGCTACCGTATGTTAACATACGCTCAAGAATATGTGGTTTCAAAGTTAACATCACACGTTGACCTTTTAATTTGTTGAAGAGATTTTGGTCAGCAGGATGTGAGTATGGTGCAGTGCCGGAATGAGGGTGCGGTCGACCAGTGGCATCGTCCGGCATGCGAAAATCCGGGGACCGACCCAGCCGGGAATCGAACCCGGATCGACTTGGGAGGCGATTGCTCTAGGCACTGCGCCAACCGTGGATCCTGCGCTTGAAATAATTGAATTTTAATTATTCTGTTAGGACAGTATTAATGACTTTATTATGTAACGTTTTAACGAAGACTGTAGCCGATTGTAACGTTTTAACCTATTCTCAATGTTACTCTGTTCGTAGTTTAGCTAGAATATTTTTCACCATGTCAGGTAGTTTGTGAATATATTCTCTGACGTGAATTTCTAGTAAACTGTTATTTAAAACTTTTTAAACTATGATTTATTACGTTTTAATATCTCTTTTTGTCACTAAACCTACCAGAAATTTTCTAAATATTAATCTACATAACTACTCTCTTCAATTTACAGTAGTGCGAATATTTTATCGGTGTTGTTACTTTGCTACGGTAAACAGATTAGATTTTCTGTTCCATGCCTTGAAGAAGTGGCCCTTTTAGTACTCTCTGGTCCAACTTTCAGTTAGCATAAGTATAGAATATTGTCAGACAGAAACATTACATTTGAATTCTCTTTTTAGTTCTCGTTTGAATAGGAAAATATTTAACAAGTTATATTCAGTCATACGTGTAGAATCACATAACCTGCCACTTTTTACCGTATCATTAGCTAGTCGATGTAAAAAATTACAAATTCGATCCAGTAAATTTTTAAGTTTATTAGGGACAAATGTTAAAGTTTTGTAGTACAGTGAAGAAACGTGAACAGCTAGAACCTTTGCGGTAGCAGTAAAGTAATATAGTATTCTCTACCCAATGGAAGAGTGAAGTACTCTTCATCTAAGGTATTTTATGCCGTATTAATGCCATAGGATCATTTCAGTAACACAGCAGTGGTTTTCTTTTCTTTTCCAGCTTCTCCTCGTCATATTCAACATTAGAAATGTATAATATCAAGTATAGTTTTTTTTTTACCAAGTGTTTGTTGAGTTTCTGTGTAAGATTGCTTTTAATTCATACATTTGTCTACAAACCTAACGCAAATTCACAAGAGAGCTGATGCTGAAATTTGTAAATTACAAATATTGTTGTATTCTTGTTGAGTTTCTGTATAACTCGCCTGTTCTCATATTAATAAAACCAATTTTGCTATAGGAGCATGTTTACGTAATCATGTTCCAAAACTTAAGGTTAAAAGTATGCAAGTAACTAGGATATATGTAATATTTGTTATAGATTTGGTTCCGATGAATAATTATATATTTGGTCATCGCAGAACGGATAATTTGACTAATTATTTCAATAATTTAGCTTGTGGGATTATATAATGAAAATTTTGGAATTTTAATTCCCGAAACTCCACAAATGTAATTATTGAAGTAGTTGTATTACTGTTACATTTAAACTGCTAGCCATATTATATTCTACGCGCTATCACAGGCAGATGTAAAATGATAAACATGAACAATTCTATAGAAGGGCCTACAAAATTATATTAATCCAATATGGCTTGAGAGGTTTTACCTTAGAACTTATAATTTAACTACAATTTCTGCCTATATTTGACTATTTTAAAGTTCAGATTATTTCTGCTTGACATGGCACAGTATTTCTAATTTAGTGTGCTGTAAGTTAGTTGCCTCTGTTCCAATATGTTGCAAGTCGAATTAAGATCCTGTACTATTAACGTCAACACAAAAACTAATGTACAATTTCTAATATCAAAGTAATGTATGTCGCGGATATTATTTTATTGTAAAATATTTACATTATAATTCCAAACAAAGCAACAATCGACAGTTACTTAAATGCACCAATTTAGGTAATTAAATTTTGAAGCGTATTTAATATATTTTGATATTTAAGAATTCGGCATTTTGACGTTTTTTAAAATAATGATAAGCAGGTGGCTACCAACAGTGTTCCTACTGAAACATACGAGTTTGCTAATCATTGAACTATCAGTCGGAGAGCGCATTTAATGTTGGTAATAAAAATAATAATTAAATAATAACATGATGTTAACAAAGGGCAAAGGCAAGGGCTGTCGCTACCCCTCAGCGCAGGGCTAAAATGCGAAAAAGTTTAATGCAAAATAAAAGAGCGAAAGATAGAATAATTATAACATATTCCATGGCTGGGCGAGCTTAAATGCTACGTCTTAAGCTTAGTGTAGAAATATTCAAATGAAACTTTGCCTGTAACAGCTGACGAGGTGAAATTGTACGTCTACTAGGCATGTATAACACCTAGCTAATGGATGTTTCGTAAGTACGCAATTGATTAAACGTAATTTCCTATTGGTAAATTATTTTTCCAAACAATTAGCACAGTGCAGAATATCTGTATCCAATTATATTAAATTATTATGTGTCTTGCAGCAAATTTTAAATACCGTTAAAATTAATAAAATAACTGTGTTTGGAAAGTTGTATTCCCTCGTGTATTAATTTGCAGAATATTGCAGAACTTTAAGTGCTGTAGGAATACATGAATACCTTAAATAACACCTAGCTGTTTTCAAGCGAAGCAGAGCCATACAAATCTAAGTGTGGGCCTAGCACTTAATTGTTGAGGGTGTAAGGTTAGGATGTGCGTTCTCTCTAACTTATTAGTTTGAAAGAGTACACATACAGCCGTCCATACACACAGAAGAACGTTCAGTTAGTAGGAACATATATGAAGAGCATGGGAGAGCTGATGGATCGAAAATGAAGTAAATATCTGTTGGAATTACGCCCCCATCAGAGGGTTTGTCGTATCCTATTTGCATACGGTTGAAGGAGCCTGAGCATGTTTCATTAGATCGATGTAGGGGAGGCAAAATCCATGCTGAGTGCGTTTGCAATATTAATGACGGCTTGGAGAAAGGATGTCTGCCAATCCTTTCGGAGGGTACCGGGAGCTTGCCTGGGGATTTTCTCATGCCTACGGATTTTTAATATATGTGCGCCTCTTTCCTGCGTTTATTCTGTACAGAGAGAAAAAAAACTTTGGGTGTATGAGGTCACCCTTCCTCTATTTCAAGGAAAACATCAATACATGCTGTGGTAGATGACAATTAAAGGGCCATTACGTATATTAACTCAGTCCAGGGACGTGATTTTCTTTCACACGAGTGTTTTTTTAGTTCAACCTCCGATGGGTTGTAAAAACGGGAATGAACTGTAAAATGATTTCCTCGTCAAAAGATACGTACGTTTTTCTGCTCCTTTTCAACATAATCACTTCACCGACTAAGAAACTTGCACCGGTTCACCAGCTTTCCAATACCTTCTAGAAAGAAAGTTGCCACCTGTCTATTCAACCACGTTGTCTCAGTCCCGTAATTTGTCATTGCCGTTGAAGCGTCATCCTCCCAGATACTTTTTTTTTAATGTTGGGAAAAGACAGAAAGCACACAGTGCCAAATCTGGGCTGTAAGGTTAGTGAACAAACACTTCCCATTTTATACTTGCAAGCAGATGTTGCGTTATGGCAGCACTACAGGGGATGGGCATTGTCATGAAACAAGACACCACTCGATATAAGCATTCCTCTCTGTTGCTGATCGATTGTCGTAGTCTCCGTAATGTCACGCAGCATAATGTAGCAGAAGTGATTGTTGTCCCGACTCCATGAATTCAGTCAGAAGCCCACCTTTGTGATCACAAGACGCTGTAGCTGTCACTTTCTTGGTGCCAAGTGATGGTTAAACGTTTTCAGCTTTTTTTTTTGGACAATGTGTGTGCATCCATTGTTGTGACTGAAGTTCCGTATCTTCATTGTCAAATTAATTCATGTCTCATCTCCTGTCAGAACTTGATTCAAAAACTTATCTTCGTCGCCCGCGTACCACAGCAGAAGTGACAATGTCGATGCAACTCAGTCAACATCATGGGCACCCGTCGTGCACATTGTTCACTGCATCGCAGCTTGTCTGTAACGATGGTGTACAAGTCTCACCGTGAAATGTGCTGAAAATCTTCGGACAGTTCTGCAATCATAAATCGACGTCGCTGATGAACAACTGTATTCACACACTGCACTAATTCACCTGTTGCTAGTGACTACCTTCCCTGGGCACCTACGTCATGAACGGCAGTGCAGAGTTTTCGGAATTTTTAGCACCACACCATTATAGTCATAAAGCTTTCACCGCACACAACGCTAATTTTGCGATGGATATCTGCTGCATTGTGCTCTTCTGCCTGTAAAAATCTAACGACTCCACGCAGCCAGCATTTGACAGTACAGTTTATTGTCGCAGACATGTTGACATTCCCGTAACCACATTTCAACAGATTTGTTAGTTTGGTCACTGAACTTTGTTTGGAGGAAATGGGGTAAACAATAGCGCCGTGTTATGATTAGCTTGCTATCGCTTCATGGGCATCCCACGAAGAAACGAAACTGCAGTTACAACATTTGAGGCACCTCGTTACGTGTACAACGCTAAAAATGTTTAAACGAACAAGGTTCAATGGGCAGGCGGCAACTTTCGTTGTAGTGGCCATTGGAAAGTTGGTGCACCGATACAAGTCCCAAATAGCAAACATCAACTGGCCCACTTGTGGATATCTGATTGCGATAAGCAGCTCACAGGCAGTAAACATTTGGAACGCACGCGTGGCCACTTGTGACATATGATGCATATAGTTAAATCACCCACACGTTAACCACAAGTGAACCACAAGTATTCTTATTGTGCTTAGACGCTTGTGAGTTAGTTTACTAAGTCTGCCTGTGGACCGTGTAATGATACATGTAAGTATTTTTAAACTAAGTTGCCCACATTAAATTTATTTCCGGATTACTTCAAACATATTTACTGACATAGTCTGATTAACAACCATTCCAGCAAAAGTAGACGATCATACTAGCGAACGTTGGCCGCTTCTGCCAACAGTTGGCAAACTTAAAAATGATTGTATTTGCTATTAGGGATGTTTTAATCTACGTGGTGATTGTGCTGAAACTTAGCGGGAAGATGTACGTATATGTTGACAGTACAAGCATTTTACAATTCATTCCCGTTTTTTCGCAGCCCATCGGAGGTTGGAAAAAATAATCCTCGTATTTGCGATCACACATCACCTTGTTATGTCGAGGATCACGTCAGGACGGTTGGTTAGGTTAACTCTCGAAACATAAACTCTGTACATACAATGCGGTAGCTTGTATCGCTCCGTCAATTCGCGCACCTAGAGTTACATATTACTCTGTGTGACTTACTGAATAAAACTAACACTGACGGACAAAGCACAGCTTAAACAAGTGGGTGAAGCATCTTGAAATTTTGCACAACAGTTCTTTATAATAACGTAGCTGAGCCCTAAGAAAAGGATTTTTGAAAATCAATCCCCTAAGGGGATAAGAATGGTTGTTCAGATTGTCAGAAACCTCCATCGCACGAATAGTTCAGAAATCACATGGTGTTAGCATCTTTTAAATACTGTGAGGACAAAATATGCAATCGCTTGCTACAGCTACCAAATGAGGTGACATTCTGGAGAATCCGGGTTTGACCCTGGTTAATGCCATCCTGATTTAGAATTTTCATGTTTTTCAGAAATCCATCCAAGAAGCGAGTGCTAGGATAGTTATTTAACATAGGCCATAGCTAGAGATGATGGTTTATCGCAGGAAAACTTGACTGTATGCTGGGTTTCAACGCACGTTCGTCTTACCAGAAGATGACTCGCTTTCGCTTGTTGCGTGGAGCTGTAACCGTATTTTACTGAGCCAGTACGAATCCTGATACATACTGTAATATTTGATGCCTGTTATTGGTCTGCAGACAGCCATGTTGTGTTAGACGTGCATCAGCCAATCATACGTGTTGCAAGAAACTACATCGTTTTCAAGGATATGTTGGCATAAAACATTTTCGCGATATACCATTATCTCTAGTCATAGCTGATTCCTCTCCCAGTTCCTGCCCTTACGTGAAAGTGTGTGTAACCGTCTGCAGAGCCTATTCAAGATAAAAACTTGCAGCAGAAAAAATGGCGCTGTCTGGTTGGGAAATCATAACATTGCGCTGTGAAGCGACGCACGGCCCGTTACGCTACTCGACATTCGCGTCCTACTCGGCAAACTATTTGCCCCGCGCGCGGGCGCCACGCGATGCACAAACAATCAAACACCGGGCCGTCCATCCCTCGCCTGCTCAATAGGCTCGGAGTACACGGATGTCGAACCCATGTCGCGTCCTCGGCCTTGTTTGCCTTCGTCAGCCTAGCGTGTGTGTGTCCGTGGAGGTGCCAGGCACGAGTGCGCTGATTTCCTAGCCAGCGTGCACTGTCAGTTGTTTGCTTGGGCGTTACTACGCGATACATGGCTTATACACGAGCGGGATGACAGGCCGGTGCCTTTGGCTAACACGTAACACGACCATGCATGTGTGGCTATATATGGAATACGCGAACTTGTCACGTCTACAAACCTTTTTTTTTCTTCTCCCAAGTTCGTTCCGGTAAAGTTAATTCCACTACAGGGTGGAAAGAAAATGTGTTTTCGTATGGGAGGGTTTGGATCAGAGAAATTTCTGCTAAGGAACCAGAAAAATACGAAACTGTAGTCAAATTACTTTAAAATAGGCTTGGAAATGACAGAAGTCATTTAATCTTAAGTTGAAGTTAAAGAAACCAATATCGTGGTTTAAACTATCAACTTGATGTAATTTAAAATTCGCGAAAGCTTCGTGATTGGTCCGTTTACACCTCTTACTGATGCCAGCGCTCAAGCGGCAGAAATATTTCCCATGACAAACTTTTAACATTGATCTTTCTAACCCGTAGTAGAATTAACCTTAGTTCAGTGCCGTGATGTGTGAGGAAATAAGATGGCCGTCATGGAGATATGTTGACCAATGAAAAGGCTTTGTCACATTGATTTACCCGCCAATGGGAACACTCTAAATAATTTTGTAAAATTTACAAGGATTTTCTTTGGGAAAATCATTAGTTTATAAAGTTACGTCATTCTACGCCTTATAATCGCAATATGTACAAAAAAATTTAAAACAAAAGTTAAAGATAAGATCAGACTTAATAAAATGGTGACAGATGTTCCACATTATTAATAACTTTTGCAAAGACCTCGCAAGTAATACGTTTCGTAGCTTACACAACGATAAAGTTGTTTTTTTATTGAATTTGTGTCTCTTTCTGCAAGTGTTGTTAATGTTTAGTTCGTGAATGAATTGTTCAGAAAACTAGTGTCTGAAAAGAAATAGTTTTTACAGTACTAAAAAAAATTTTTGCATTCCGTAAACCGGGGTCAATTTGTAACAATATGTGAGCAACTTTGTGTCACATTATGTTTATATTGGGGCAGATTAAGGAAAAATTAATAAATAAAAAATTATGGTTTTCTGTACTAAATAATATGAACTTATTTTTAATACTAAATCAGCAAAAGAATCAACACAACAAACAGTTATCCCTACCGTCACACAACAACCTAGGTTTACGGTAACACGCATTACACCTTCATCTGACTACTTCGTACTGTGATTGTATCCGCAGTATAGTGAATGTTGTTTAGTAATGTGGTGTGATGATGTGATAGTCTATATACTTCTCCCAGTTATCTGTGGTTTTCGGGGTGAAAATAAGGGGGGACGTGCTCAGACTGTAGACAACTTACAGTTCCACCATACTCGACAGTGATTCCTTGGGATACAACTACCAGGGATAAGTATAAATAATTATATTTCATAATATCAACTAATATGGGCTTTAATTTACACCGAAAGTATACAACAGCGTTATAACTCGCTTCGTGCAATCTTAGCTAAAGTTATAAGTACGGTGAACTAATATAATTAATTGGAACCAAGTTGCAAGAAGCTTACCACTGAGTAACATGGCGCGGTCGGCACTACAACAGAATCGCACGTGAGCACGACTGTGATCTCCCCGGGTCACGAGTGGAGCCCAAGAAGTCCGGCCCTTAAACGACGGAGTTGGCCAGCAGGGGGACGGTTTCCTAGCCGACCTGGAGGTGCCCCAGCTGGCGGTCCGATGAACAACCACCTCGATGTCCCTGCCTCCTCGTTATATATGTAGTGAGGATAATCTTCAGTGTTTTGTCATAACACCGCTCCGCGCTTGCAGTTCCGCTTGCCGACTGAGCGCTGTGGTGGTATCTGTAACAATATGCTGATGTCTTACTAACAGTAACTACAAGCCTAATATATGCTTGCTGGATTTCAGACTCCGTAAACAAAAATGTAATAAATTTAATTCAACTATTCTGTTGGTTTCCCGTCACTGCATCAATTAAACAATGCAGTGTATAAAGTATCTCTTGATGACACGTCTTCATCAACACCCTCACGCAAGAGAAGCGAGCGCTTAAGAGGGCGTGGTACATAATTCAACGCTAAAACCATTAATATATAACTGAAGGTTTCTTGAAGCAAATTTGCGAAAATTAAACAATATAGCAATCCTAGACAATAGTTTTAGCCGACGTTTTAAACAAAATCGTTTCCAGTGTTACGAACTTCTGAGGCACAATCTCTGACGCCGGAACCTCGTACATTTAACTACGGCAAAACAGAACACGCGTAACGAATTAGTAATTATGGATAAATATTTACTCATAAAGTTGGCAAATACCATTATGTAGGATTGTCATTGAGT
>PNEQ01020953.1:13715-25147 GCA_003012365.1 Medauroidea extradentata
AAAAAAAAAAAAAAAAAAAAAAAAAAAAAAAAAAAAAAAAAAAAAAAAAAAAAAAAAACTTGTACATGACTTACGCGACAGGCAGTTGGTATTCAAATAAATGTTGTTATAAAAATCATAATTCTTGTTGTCACCAAACATAAACGAGTAGTAAATTTACTGCCTGCTTTACTCAAATGAAAATTACAGTATCTGCAAAATTAGAAATGGTTACGTGCTTAGACATTCTTATCAGAATCTAGCTGTGCTCGGCACGCTTTCCTTTTTATACTTGTTCAATTAATTTTTTTTGTATTCCTAGTTATGGACTTGCTCCCAGTTTTGCCACCCACACCCCCACCTCAAATTTTGGTAGTACATATATTTTTTGTCAGAAACTTTAGTGGGGGCACACACAGGTAACCAAATTTTTTTCTCACTAAATTTCTGGGGCCCGTACTGCCCATGCATCCCGCTCCATCCCTTTTTTTTACCAGACCCGCAAATAGGAATTTGTCTTTTTTGCACGCATAACAACTCGCCAAAGTTTAATCGCAATATGATGCGTGGTAGCCTATAAGAACGCATACGTTACAGACTGACAATCATTTTTGTTTAGAGAGAGATCAGGGAAACTCAGATAAGGTAAGTAAGCTTAACGGCTCGTCGACAGGGAAGTCATCAGCTATGGTGGCAGACAATTCGACACAATGACAGAAACTGGAAGATGAACAGACTATTACATTTGATAAGGAACCCTTTCAGAATTCACCTGAATCGATTTTGGGGAACCGCGGAAAACCGAAATTCAATCTTCCGGAGTCAGGAATCGAGCCCAGTTCCGCAAATAGAAGTCTAACGTGTTACTTACGCGTCTTCTTGCTTCGTATACGGAGACACTCATAATCCG
Organism: Medauroidea extradentata; assembly: GCA_003012365.1. Classification (NCBI taxonomy): domain Eukaryota; kingdom Metazoa; phylum Arthropoda; class Insecta; order Phasmatodea; family Phasmatidae; genus Medauroidea; species Medauroidea extradentata. The sequence goes on from PNEQ01020953.1 coordinate 14,605, forward strand.
CCATTACTTGATGGATAATTCATGTCTTGCGAAATGTGTTAATTGGAATCTTTCACGCACATTATATGCTAATACATCCCGCAAGAGCGGGGATATTATGCTTATCGTTTGCGGAACATGGCACATGGTTGGCTTATTAAAATGAGTATGCTAAACTCAAGCTATTTAAAATATAAACAAATATATTCAAACGACCTCTTAATGTCACTAAAACATAAAGTAGCCAGATTTTAGTACACAGGCGTACATTTGAGCTACGAGTACAAAATATGTTAAAATAATTTCAAAACTTTTTTATGTCAGTGTTGGATATCATGTTGTATGCCTTATTATACTGACTGGTTTGCTTCATAACATTCGATTCAGTAAGAGTAACATTTAATGAAATAGTCTAATCAAGCAACATTAAATTACGTCACGTGGCATACAAACCTACCGGACGCTAATTACACTCTAAATGAGATTCATTGAAATTTCAACAATCACAGTAAGTTTCAAGGTTATTCACTGCTGAATCTGTTGTATTGTTAATACTGACAAGTACGAAAGTGGGAAAACAACAGGTTGGGGTTAAGGGTGATTGATCCCTATCCGATCGGTTTTACGGTTTTTCTTATAAATCAGGTAATAGACACATTGTTTTACTTTTTTAACGCTGACATGGCATAGTTTACTGTTTCATTCACTTTTTTGAATCCATATGGCATTGTTTCTGTTAATGTTGCGGCCTCTGTAGTCGCTCCCGTAAATAAAGCAATTTTTCTTTTTCAGCTGTTTCCCGTTGCAAAATAATGAATATACTATGGTTCCAGCAATTACATAAAATCGATTAAGTTTGAAACTATGCCTTGTCGTGACAAAATTTTTGATACATCGACTGGAACAGAAGTTATCGAGAAGAAACAGATAAATCCAAGGTGGTTGGGATCAATACCTCTTAAAGATTGAACAACTTAAGCAGTGGAAAACTGCTAACGATCTGCTGAATTTTCATTGTTTTCTATTTAGAGTGTACATTAGCAACTGCTTTCTATTACGTACAACAGTTTTTGTGTGACTTGTTTAAATTACCTAAATCAGTGTAAACTTTCTCTACCACATCGTTATTACGTACAACAGTTTTTGTGTGACTTGTTTAAATTACCTAAATCAGTGTAAACTTTCTCTACCACATCGTGCCACAAACCTGGCCTATAGTATTTTTGTCTACTTTAAAATGTCAACTGCAGGCCTATAGCATCATTTTCCAGTTTGTGGGTATGTGTAGACTAGATGTGTGTGTGTGTGCCGTAAAAAAGCCTGGACCCGTGAACAGACTTTGGTCAAACTTGTTTCACATTTCGTACTAAGCAATGTAAAGTGACTATAACATGTTTTATTCATGCCGTGTTCATAGTATCACAATGGCATTAATTTGAACACTTTTTTATCACATGACAGATCTAAGGAACCGTTTTTCAGAAATCTATCAGATTTTGTGAAACCAACCATCGTGTGTGTGCGCGCGTGTATGTATGTGTGTATGTTTATATATATATATATATATATATATATATATATGTTAAATTGATTTGATGTTATTAAGTAATTGCAGAAAGAAAACACATAAATTGAAGCCTCCATTGAAGTTTTATATTTTTTCATTACTGATGAAATATAGATCTAACTACATACTAGTTTTAATATATCTAGTTTTAATATTTTTGATCATATGAAACTGTTAATTATTATGTTTGTAAACAGTTTAAGGCGTTAACAATTGTTGTATATTGGTTTCTGAAATAATGTAACGTAAATTTAATGTTGAGGACACGGTCGTAGAAGTACTATGGCCGTGGTTGAGAGTATTTAAATTTAGTGTAAGGAAAATTATGTTTTTGGCTAGGAGGTTGGATTTTCTTTCTCTGTCATTGTTTTGTGGATGTGGAAAAACAACAAACAATTAAATGGCTAGATGGAGAAAAGAAAATAAAAAAAAAATGAGCTGTGGTTTAAAATTTTTCTCTTTTACTGAAATGGAAAAGATGAAGACAATTGTCTGATTGTTGGTCATCAGATAAGTGATTGTATTTTTACCCAGTTTTGAAATCTTCATATAGTCTATGTGTTATTAATTTTAATTAATAATACATATTTAGTATTGGAATATAGTTTTTGTACCCAGAGATCCAGCAGATAGAATTCGCGGGTACTGTGCTGGCCGGGCTAGGAAACACAGGTTACACACATACGTTATATATATATATATATATATATATATATATATATATATATATATATATATATATATATATAATGTGTGTGTGTGTCGTTTCCAATGTGGCTTAGTAACGTCGTCGGATAAGGTAAATTGAAGAGAGTCATGTACTGAAAAAATTATTACCTATAACAAACAGTAATTTATATTTTTAATAGAAACAAATGTGTCCAGCCACATGTCACGTAGGCCACCAAATCACTATAGACTACTTACGTATTATCAAAATGTATGATTCAAAGATTCAAAAGTGTTTATTACACACAGCGTCTTAGAGGATGCAGTGGCATGATTGCTTTCAAAGAGGTGCACTATCCTCATTGTAGTAACTGCTAGATATAAAATAAAGTTGCGCTTTTAATTATACAGAAATGTTTTTGGACCTAAAAAGCAACCTATATTAGTCTCGCTTTATGTATTTGTACCTCTAAAACGACACGTAAGCTCGAGACATTGGACTTATAATTCGGGAGAATCTGGCCATACTGACTTCGGTTTTCCATGGGTTTCCCGAAATTGATTCAAGCGAATGCTGGTATGGTTCTTTGACAAAGGCCATGGCTGATTCATCTCCTACTTACTGTTACTGTGAGCGTTTGCCAGGTTCTAATGATCTCACTGTAGACGAGACGTAAGGCCCACTCAAATAAAATCATTATCACACATCTACAGTGAGATAAAGATATTGGCTACTTTACGAAGTAAAAAGTAGGCTTATGGAATCACCTTCCTGTCGACATGTCTGCGTGTGTGTTTCTGTTTGTGTACGTGTGTGTGTGTGTCTGTGTGTGGGTCCCTAAAACATTTTAACCAGTTGACTGAATTCCATCAAACTTTGTACACAATTGATACTTAGTAACCTGACTTGATTTTTGAGTATTTCGTTCATCCTGTGTTCATATTTTCTTAATGGTGGTTATTTTTATGTTTTTAGCACATAATGATATATTTGGGGAAATATCTTTCTTAAGATCATTAAACTTTGTACACATCTAAAACCTTGTAAGTTTATTTGAATTTTGTATATTTCGTTCATCTTATGGTCATATTTTTTTCGGCACAAAATTTTCTATTGTTAACATGATATTACATCTCAGGTAACATTCTTCCGAATTTCTTCAAACAGGACAAACATATATTACTTATTTGACTAGACTGTTGTGTGCTTCGTTCATCCCATGGTCATATTTTAAAAACTGTGGATATTTAATATTTTTAACATAATATAATATTTCAGAAAATTGTTCCCGAATTTTATCAAACTGGTTACACATATGAGACTTAACTTGAGTGTATTTTGTGCATATTGTGATTACATTTTCAAAAATGGCTCTCTCTCCCCTTCTCCCTCTCTCTCTTTCTATATATATATATATATATATATATATATATATATATATATATATATATATATATATGTGTGTGTGTATATATATGTATGTAAGTTATGTATATATACACGTACACACATATTCTTAGCATTATACGGAAATATTTTTCCGAATTTTACTAAAATTTTTAATGTCATTGAATGTTTCTTGTGATGGGAGTAATGGGACAGTACAGTACGTCATTAAAATCGATACTCATATATTTATTACTTATCAAGTTGACTTGATGATTTTTTTTATTCATGTCGTATTAGAATAATGGACGCTGTTTGAAAATTTTTTACCGCACGAGTTATCTAGGAACCATCTTCAGAAAAACTTCATACTCGGAACACATTATATAGTACTTATCAAGGTGATTTGGCTTTTAAGTTTTTGTTCACGCCTTGTTCGTATTTTCTAAATGTCGGCCCTTCGATCACAATGCGGTTACCAGAAATTTGTAAGGAAACATTATTATCGCATATTACTTAGCAAGTTAATTTTTCTGTTATGTGTTTTGTTTATGTCGTTTTATTGTTATCTAAATGGTGACAGTTGAAACATTTATAGATCACGCGAGGTACCTGAGTAGCCATTCTCAGAATTTCATCAAACTCAGTAGACATAGGTATAGTTAGAAGAAAAGTGACACGACTTGAATATGTGAGTTTTTTTCTCGCTGTGTTATCAGTTATACTGTGGCGGAATTTGAAACAAAAGTGTTTGACATGAGATATCTTAAAGAAAATTTAAACAAAATGTCGTATGAATGTATAGTACCAAACACAGCGACATACGTTTTGTGTATTTTGTTCATACCGTACGAAGTTTTGAATATTTCACGACATGAACACACAATATCTAATCTACTTTGTCAAGAACTTCAGGACAGACATAATTCCAATTTAATATTTATAAACTTTACTATCAAACGTTTGTATTGATATAGTTTCAGCGTGTTTGAGGATTGTTCAAGAGTAATTCAAATCATAATAATTTAATATTACTAGTTGTACGTAAATTATTTTAACTCTGAGGGTTAATTTGCACCTACTTTGAGGAAAGTATGCTGATCAGTTAAACTAGTAACTTCTTGTTTTTTCTTATTGCTATAACGCACGTATTTCCGACTTACAGTTAGAAGTATTGTTATTTATCTTGCCACAATTTTATAAGTGTGACTAAAGCAAAAATTGTTTCACTAAAATTTTGAAGACACCATTATGCTACCATACCCTGTTTCGTTCCCTTTACTTTAAGTACAAATTGTTTTTGGCAAAACCTTTGCGAGTGCACGCATAACTACCCGAAGGTAGTTACCACTTTACATTTGAGTAACCTGTTGCCTCATTAAACCGGTTTGCCCAACCCACCCCCTTCGGGTAATTATAATTTGTTTTTGCTGGAACCTTCGCAGGCACACGCACAATAACTCACCAAAGGCTTTTTTCCCACTATATTTTTTGGTTACCCTGTTTTAACCCCCCTCCATCCGCAACCAAAATTTGGTATTTCTTTGGCATAAACCTTCGCCGGTGCACGCAAAACAACTAAAACAAATTTCACCGTAAATTAATGGACAATAAGATCGCTGAGGAGTTTAAAGAAAATATAAGTATGTTCCGCGGAAAAAAGGAGTAAATAAATTGGTTATAAACTGTTGTTTATTTGTTGGATTGCATTGTCGAATATTGTTTTTTTGTTTGAGACATTTAAATTTAAAATATCTCATTAAAGACATTATTACCTAGCAATGCAGTTACACAGAAGTTTAGACATGGGCTTTATTTAAAGTTTACATCTCCCTCGTGTTATTTAGATTCAGATATTCTGTACCGAGATCCAACTTAGTTTTTGTGATGCATCGTATGTTTGGAGCCATGAGTGAGATGAATCTACAGGGTCAAACTTTGCCTGCTCAGCTAATGCACACATTTATCAACGTGAATGGCTCGCTAAGTACTAGGACAACTCAAGGGATTGCAAGCGGTTATCCTCGCAGGAAAATAAACGGAAAAACTACCAGTCTTCCTTTATTGTGCGGAAAAAAAATTCTAAGTTAAATCACTGTACATAACTTTTTGCTATGATAATGTAACAGCTGTAAATGCTTCGCATATTTGGACTACTGTAACTTGAAATTAAAAAAAAGTGGTTTGAATTCACACAATTTCAGGCAGTAAAGAGAACAACATAAATTTTTCAGCATCTTCCTCTCGTATCGTAATCTATGATTGTTTCAACAACAGTAATATTTTGAAGCTATATAATATAGGCTGTTTTAGTAAAGCTTTATAATATGCTAAAAACTAAGAACTGTATTTTTACTATAAAACTGTAGATAACAACGTCTCGTATTTTTTTTCCTAAAAATTTTTATTCCCTTAGTAATATTCTTCATTTCTCAATGCAGAAAATGGCGTTTGTCAGAAAGAGATATAATTTTAAAAAATAAATTAATTAAATGACCACCACCGAATGAAAGTTGACACACAAGTCCGTAACCTTGCTCACGTTACGGTTTTCAGATAGGTGGCAACCTTAAATAGGGGGAAAAAATTCTTAAAGGAAACAATCACAATTAATTAGTTTTGAATATAACTCTTACCAACGAAAAGTATTTCCTATACATAAAATTTTTTAGGGGATTCTGTCACACTGACTAAATTTCCCAATTTTTCTATTTAGTTATAAATAACTAAAATATAATGTTAAAATTCAAATTTCACAAAAATTATGAGTTTTTTGAAAACAATTGCGGAATAAGCAAAAATTTGATTTAATTTTCGTTTACACATGCGATACCGAGCATTAGCGTAATTAAATACCTTAACTATATTTTTAAAGTGTTGTAGTGCAACTTGACAGGTGCATGCGTGAATGCTAGTCACGTTTAATCAATGGCAGTGTTATAGGTCATTCGGAATAAAGTGAACACTAAAGATTTAACCTTTGAAAAAAAATCACTAGCCGTTGCTGCATATAATTCAACATTGACAACAGTTACATTACTGCTTATACAGTTGGCAGCGAATTATCGCACGTAGTTCCGTGTAATTTATATTTAAATACAACATTACTGAAAGAATGTCAAATGGAATCGACCTCTTCGTATTTAATATACTATAAAATATTTATTTATGATAATATTGACATACTTACTGCCTGTATAAGTTTACTGAAACGGCGCCCGTAGAAAGTGATGTAATCCGGGCCATTCAAATTCAACAGTCGTTAGCGAAAGGCGTCTAGCGCTACGCGCACTGACGTAGTTAATTATTTCACCGACAGGTGGCATCAGAGTTAGGTTTTCGCCACTTAGCTAGGAAGCATTCAATGACGGTACCGGACGGTACAAGATGAGAGCGTTGTTGTGTTTGTCAATGTGCAATAAATATGGGTTTCTGATAAAACACATTCAAAAGTATTAGAAGTGACTGTTTCCTCATTGGTAATATGTAAGTTGTTATGTGTTACGATCGTCAACATGAGTATCTTGATTTAGAAACAGCAATTTTTTTTGTTTCATACACTAAGAAAATACGTTTTTTTTTTGTTGAGTGAGTCGTTGTTCATGGCAGTGTAACTGAACATGTTTGAATTCTTAAATTGCGTGTGTCATTATGGCGTGTTTTTTGTGGCGGTTTTGAGTTATAAATTCGATTTCCATGTGCACATATTTACGAGATACGTAACGGCAACAGTGCGGGTCGTATAAATTAGAGTCGATGCACAGAAACCAGTATTAAAAGACGTTAACTCGCAGGTATTTATAACTAAGATTACTATTGGTTATACATTTTATTCAATAGGTACCCGTGTATTTAATGAGTAGATATTGTTGATAACATTTTCAGCCCAGTGTAATGTAGATGTAAACATTGTACAAGCCTATGTAAATTAAAGCACGTGGCAATGTTTACGTTTACATACCGCGGAAAGATATAAACTGGCAGAAAATAGAAATTAATCAGGTCTTTTTTGGGTGCTCACTTTATCCCGAATCATCTATAGTAAACTTTTAGTGTGCCGAAAGTATACGTGATGATAAGAAAGAAGAAATCAAACTGAATTTTCGAAAGTGCTAATTTTTTCGCGGTCAGACAACAACGATTGCAAACCGCCCCGTAGCGATTTCCATTACTTTCCAATATTTTCGGTTGACAGAAAAAAGTTACCGTTGATGGGGAAATCTGTCGCAGGCCGACGAAACTACCCAATATTCAAGTGCTGGCCACATTTAACTCGACTCGCTTCAGAGATTTACATTTCTATACATGAATACTTATAGATCAACACACCGTTATTTTTCTTTACATTTATATTTGTAACGAAATTATTCTAATCTTCACTTAAGACCACTAAGTACAATATGATTATTATGAGAATAAACAGTAATTTAGTACGTTGTAGTCACGGAATGTGATAACAATGTTTGTTAGTGCTTAAAAAGCACAAATTCGCTGGTTATGTATATTTTCTGTACGGTTAAGACTAAAATAACAACTCTGGTGAATAGAACTTACCGATGAACGTACGTTATAGCCTACTTAGTTTTTCAAATGGTCTGAGTGTAAAGTAAATTGAATACCTCCTTAAGTTTGCATTAAGTGCAAATTTATAAGGCCATAAATTCTTTATTGTCTTCTTCGTGCAAAATATAAATAATCAGTGGCGCGATTAGGTTTGTTTATACCTATGAAGAGTTCATTTATTTATGTGGCTAGAATTTTTTTTGTAATGTGATAATCCCAGTTATACATATTACTTTATTGATTGTGAAGTTGCGATATTAAAATTTTCTGTATTATCTAACAAAAAAATTTAAAACTACTTGCTATAATTACTTACGAAATATTTGATTCACTGTAGCTTTCAGCTGTATTTATATTTTGCTTTACAAAATCAGTATTTTTGAAACATGTAGTTATGTAACAAGAAGCCAATTATAATATTTTGACAGAATCATTGCATGTGTATACGTAGAGTGCTACAAGTAAAATAAAATCAGATCAAGTGTATGAATCTCCTGCTTCTAACGGTTGGTGAAACGAAATAACTGATATGAATTACAATTTCGATACAAAACTGTTTCCAGTAGTTTAATTGTTTCATTGTTAATATTTAAGTACAGTTATTTTTTTCGGTATTGCATCCTGGTGTAGTAAACAAGCTACTCGATGAGACGCCAAACGCTGTAACTACTATGCATATTCCTTAGCAGAACCTGGTGTGTGTTACAGCTCTATCAGCACGACCAGGATGTGTGCTAACAGGGCTTCCTATGATTCTGTAGTCATGTTATAAACATGGAAATTATCCAACCCACCTTGGAGCACCACTGAGTTATGCCACTTACCTTACCAATGAAAATACGAACTGTCCTTTAGACTGGGTCTCATTATGTATTTATGATATATAGTTAGACATATTTGCTCTTTCATGTTATCAGAACTCCTTCTTCATTAGAGGTAGACGTAATTATTCTAAACGCTTATAACCCGGCGGAAATTCAAAATAAACCTAATTATTTGGTAATTTTAATATTTTACTGCATGTACCGAAAGAAGCATTTTTTTGTATGTTATTTTATTTTCTGCAAAAACCGAAGAGTTTACATAAAAAACCGACGATATTCAGTAGAACTGCCCAGATAAAGTAAATTTGTATTCACCAAAATACCAAATAAAATGTAATATTCGTACTTCAGCAAATTACGTTTCCTCCCTGTAAAAGAGGACATCATAATTTTTGTTCTTCTTTCTTCAATATTTAATCAACGTCCATAAAGAGTCATTTCTGCTTATGGTTATGTTTAGTGTAATATTTAAATTTTTTGCCCATTTTGCCTTTGTTTTGACTGTTAACTCAGCTTACCTTGCTCTCGAGTAGGTTTAACAAGGAAATAATCAAGATATCCAACGTGATAGATCTAGTTTATTTTCTGGACGCACGTAAACTTCTCTTGTCTCACCTTTTAAACTCCTCAACACGAAATTTTGCTCGCCCCGGGCTAACTTAGAGCCTTTTCGTAAACACCTCCAGATGACAGAAGGCCGAGTAGAATTTTAGTACGTTGTAAAGTTTGAAAATATTTACGCTCTAACACTAAAATACAGAATATATTTGCACACACGATGAATGCTGGCAGACCGGAGCGTAAGTATATATTGTTATGTACACGATAATTTCGGCAAGTTCAGTTGGCTACTCTGCTGAGCAGGTTAGTGCAAATTTTCTAAACGAGTACTCTAAAGTGGTGGTACGGATGACACCGGAAAAATAAGGAAAATTAACATTATTTTACACATAATTTTAAGAAATACAAAATAAATCTTCAAACGATAGTAGAGATTTAATCGAGTACCATTAGCTAGATTAATTATGATATCTTACCTCTGTAGGTAAGTGAGTTTTTACTGTGCGTAAAACAAATAAAGAGCAAATTTTGACTTTAAGATGTCATAATGCATAAACAGTAAGCTATTGCTTTTAATGCACGAAATCTACAAGCTGCAAATACAAAATAACAATTATTTCTGTTAACTGTGATGTGGTATATGTGATATATATAATTATATATTTGGAATGGTGATATTGTGATGTAACCTGACAGTCTACTGTGTAGCTGAGTGGGTGATAGTGTGGAGTAGTGATACCTTGGCACTTACTAACACCTTGACACTTACCAACAGGAAACTGCTTTACTTCCACGGCTGCAGCTAAAATAAAACAAACCCTTGGCAGGAAAATAGCAAACAAAAATTACCAAAATAAAAGCCGGGCGAAATAGGGGTGAAAACTGAAATGCAATTTATTAAGGCTGCAGCTAAAATAAAACAAACCCTTGGCAGGAAAATAGCAAACAAAAATTACCAAAATAAAAGCCGGGCGAAATAGGGGTGAAAACTGA
>PNEQ01020954.1:0-25046 GCA_003012365.1 Medauroidea extradentata
ATTGCAAAAAGTAACGTTGACAACAAATTGTCGACACTGGGACACGAACCTCGGACCGCAAGTTTACAAGGTTCTGACGCAGACACTGAGCCACAGAGACAGGTTGGATCGAAGGAACTCCTTTGAATACTCATTCGTACGCGCCTGATGCGGACACACCGGATGTGACGTCATGGAAACTTGAAGGCGAATTTTCGGGCCTTTCCTGTCTGTTTGGACCCTACATGTCCTATGTCGAATCACTTGTCTCGGAGTCCCCAGTGTCACTGCGGGGAGCTTTAAACAGTTAGCATCCTCACCCTGTATATATATATATATCGGTCATTTCAGAAAGAACACGTCACTATTTTTCGCAAAATGGGTTTTCCTTCCTACATGAATCTCGACAGTTCCATGCAGAAACGAGACATCTGCGATGCCTGTAAATGTTATGTACGAGAATCAATAATGTCACAGTCGTTGCAGAAATGACACATGTCAATGACTAGTACTGTTTCTCTGGTGACTAGCTGAACTAAGTTCTAGTCACATCTATGTAGGCAAATTTAAAAAGGTAATTCGTATGTTGGCACACCCGAAATGTAAATTATTTGTGATCAGCTGCTAGGCGAGGAGTGTAAAAATAGAAATGTTGAGTTAAACAAATATGGAAAAAAAGGAAAGGACAAAGACTGTTGTATAAGCGTGACGTTATAAAAATGCGAGAGTTAATAGCAAAGGTTACACCAAGTATAAAGGCAATACAGTACCAGTGATTGTTCAGGGACACGATTGCAATTTCGGCCGGTATTCCTTAACGTTTGTATAAGGGTTTAGGTGTAGCATATATCATGCCTAGGCCTTACCGGTATTTCTAAACGTTTGCATAAGGGTTTAGGTTCAGGACATTGCTTATTCAGGACTAATCTGTGACTTTTCCTTGTCCTAATATAATTACGCATGCGCAGTACGCTTAGCCCTACAGACGGCTACACACGTTACAATGTATTTTACCACTTGTTGGACGAATGTCGTTTTTAATAATAATATAGAAAACAAAAACATTCTAATAATATAGAAAACGAAACTTTGCGGCAGCAGGAATATTAAATAATAACCCACTAGCATTTTAAAAGCCCAAATAAGCTAAAATCAACAAGTTTGTGGTTCTAAAAGCATTGCAGTATATGTGTATTTTTTCGGATATTAGTACGAAAGTAATAGCTAGGCCTACCCCCCGTGAGCTAGATTCGTGTGGTGGCCAAAACTGGAACATCAAATTAACATTGATGATGAAGGCTATTTTGGAACACCACCCTTATCTTACTAAAGTTTTTTTAAGGTTCCTCATTACTGGACACACATTTCTACGAAACGACACCGAGTTCAGTGATGTTGAACAGGCTCTGAAAATGCAGCAATGCAGGTACCAGCCAGAAGACTACATACATGTTACGAGAACATGTAGGAATAAAAGCCCTTTTATTGTAGAAATAACGGAGGCAAGTGGTTTTAATGGATGAGCCGACATTGAGAAGAACATTGTTGACCTAAGGATTGAAACCACAGAGAATAAAATTAATTGGATGTACATTCGGGAAGTGATGTTAAAAAAGGGAACTCCATTCAAGTTGTACATAAAAACCAATTATAATGATCAGCCATATATTACTATGGATATCAATAATAAACAGCTGGGAAGACCATCTACATCACACTTTTATGATCTCTGTACCTCTGTGGCATTAAAGGAAACCCATCTCGAGACCGAAGCTTGATGATCTGTGCTGCACTTCATTCCCAGTGATACCAAATACTTATTACAGACTAACACAGAGTCGATAATATCGAAGGATTTAATGGTGTGGTTGATTTTGAAGAATACATCAATGATATGTGAAAATGAAGATTATTGTGTGCAATACGAAATTTTACTTAAGAAACGTTTCATGCTTACTCTGTATTGATCAATATCATTGACCAGTGAAAGTGTTGACTTCTGTACATAATTGAACATCTGACTTCGAAAATTTAAGAAGTATTTTATGTATGCAGACTAGTACGTTTATGATATAAAACAAGTGCAGAGCTGACCAAAATTCTTACTTATGACTGTTAGTGTACTTACATTTTGGTCCCAAATTAATGCCAGAGTTCTGTGCTGTTAAACTCATAATACTAGTTTTCTCAGTAAGTAATAATGATCCAAGCACCATTATTAACAAATAAAGTTGCATAAGGCTTTCATGTTATGATATTAAACGTATGGCTTGTAAATTTTACGTAATGTCTTCATAGCCCATCATTTTTGTAAAAGATAATTGTTACACAGATTTTATGATTCTGAGGAATGCAAATTTATCCATATCTCAGTTTGTGAATTTGGCACTCGGATCACTGTTGCTAAACGCCGTTCAATTATACATAAAGCACCATTCACAATTAACAATCAAAAACCTTCCAGAATAGTTTAAGGAACCAAAACTGGGGAAACAGTTACAAAATTAAATTTTTTTTAAGTGGAGCGAGATTTGTGAACTGTGAAAGTATACACTATGGCTAAACTGTCTTGTAAAAGGTCCCTTACTTTAAAAATTATACCTTCTCAAGGACAGGCCAAAATTGTATGCTAAACTGCGGTGCTGAGAAACGATTGTGTTATTTAAAACCAATTGTATGTCACCAGTCAGAAACACCCGGGTAATTTAGCCATGAATAATATCAACCTATACTAATTCTGCTACACACTGCTGATGCAGCATTAACATGAGATCAGGGGATAATTATCAAGTGAGTTGTTTCGAAAGTTTATCTAATTATTGACTTATCGTAAAGCTTCACACAATATGACATCACTTTGCATGCGCATAGTACAAACACTAGATGAAATAGTTGTAAATAGTTAGTGTACAAACATATAAAACTTAAGTACACATTCACTAAACTAATTTGTAAATTACGAAGCACAGTACTTCACAAAAGGATATCTAGTTTTCCAATATATACAATCGATTTTGATGCAGTACAAATGAATTCACTAAGTTACTCTGGCTGCGACTTTTCGCCCAAGATACCAATGTGTGAGAAATTGTGGGTGGTAATCGGTTTAAGGCAGCATTTGAAGTGCCAGCATGTGCATTAAAAATAGCTACCTATCTTTACCGTCCTAAGGTCTCAGCTTTCTATACCTTCTGACCATTTATAGTAACCTATATCGCAGCCTGCTTTGGAGGGCAGGGTAAAATCTTTATAGGCCGTTTGGGACACTAATTCAGCCACACAAAATTATCTTACTCAAGCCGATGGTTCAGATGAAGAAGCGCTATGTAGTATTCAAAAATATGAAATACTACTGTAAGACCAATCCAGCAGCGAAGCCTTGATTTCAGAATATGTACTCTATTATTCAATAAAGTAGGAAAATAGAAAAACATTCATCCTACCTCTTCACTTACACGCTCTGCTAACAGCTTGCCAAGGATGAATAATGTGAGGTAGTGCACTCAACCTTCGACAAGGACAAGACGATGCCCCAAAGTAGACCTGGAAGAAGTGGCCCGTGTGGACGACTTTACCTATTGCATTGAAATCCTGCCAAAAAATTATTCACTTCAGCTGCCAAAAATGTAGTGCATGTTATAGCTGCAGAGAAATAGGACTTTCATGCGGGTATGAGAGAGACGAAATGGTAATGTGCACAAGTGACATTTAGACCAAAAATGTACCTAACAGTAGTGGCTATTGTTAGTTATGATGGTTATTAGCCGTGTCTCTATTTAATTATAAAGCATTGACGTATAGTACACGTACTATTTTACGTGAACTTTAAATAAAACATTATTATTGCCCCTTTCGCAGCGTTTCTCGGTTTAAAAGTAATTTACAATTTTAATATTTAATATGGGACAAATTTTCTCGAAATATGTTTCACGTTTGAAGCCCGACAGTAGGAAATATATAACAGCGGCAATGATATTGTCCGCGCGCCAGCTCTGAGTCCCTAACGTGTATGCATTTTTCTTCTTAAACTTCATGTACGCTACAGTAACACAATATCAAACACGTCCTAACTTACGACGTTACGACGGCTGGCAAGTGCGACGCTTTATATTGTGCCTCGTATTATTTACATCTTTACGGGCGAAAAACACATACCCGCCAGGGACTCAGAGCTGGCACGCGGACAGTACACACTTCACCAACTTCCCCCCCCCCTCCTACCATAAGGATGGAGTGCTCGATTGGCGTATATTGATTGAAACTTTTAGCAGCAACTGTACAATTTTAATGTCGCGCAAGTTGTGTAAAACATCAACGCTTCGTTCAGTTTCAGACTTGAAACACGCAGTAGTTGCATAGCAAACTGTTGCTTAAAGTTTTTTTTTTTTTGGGTTATTTGACAGTCGATTTTGAGTGCTAAAACGATGCTAGCTGAAACAAGCTTATAGATGGTGTACAATAGAGTTAAATAAAATTATATGAATTAATGATGTGTTGAAAGATTTATGACTTGTTTGGTTTTCTATGTACTGCTGCGGGGTTGTTTATGTATTCCAAACGGGCCCCTTAAAAAAGATGCATTATTGGCTACAGTAAATCTATTTTAAGTATTCCTAATCCCTCATATTTTAACATGTAACTTCAGAAATGCAATAAATATAAAAACTTGGTAAACAGTAACGATTAATTGTTGAAGTGGTTGTAGTTCCTTGTGTAAAACTCTTGCACACATGACCATGAATTGAGTTTAGACTTTTTATTTTACTAAACCTTAAGCGAAACGAGAAAGTGTCCAAGGTTTACACGTGCTGATAATTAATTTTTGTTACGTGTATAGATTCATTAAAATTTGCCGTTCATAATATATCATGTCCAGAAAACAATACGGGTTAGGATTCATAACTCATTTTGAGAAGTTTTCATTAATATTGGGTAAACCACTATACATACGAAAACATTTTAATGGTTCAATCTAACTAAACAGTAGGAGTTTTGCGTTTTTGTCATTTGCATGTTTTTTCTACTAAGCATTGTTTCAGAAGGTGCAGCCTACACGATCAATATTTAAACTGTTAGGAAACAATCCCTCGCCCCTGCCCACAACACTCGTAAATCGGTTAACACTCTTTTTGGAAACGACAAGCAAGTTCCAAGATACAGATTTTATCAACTGCCTTAAAAACTAATTTCTAGTTAATATCTTACCCTGTGAACTTTAAAAGTTTTCGGGAAAATTCTTGCTTTTTTTCCCGTCGCCTTCATATATTTTTATTGTGACCTTCGTTTAATACATACGTAACATTGTGACTATGATCTTCATCAGCTTCAGCAGTATTGTTTTGTAGGTTCTGATGCAGGGGTGGTGGTGGCAAATGCCAGATTTCACAGAGATTATCTTCGAGTACATCATGGCTGCCATGTTGGCAGCCATATCGAATTACATCATGGCTGCCATCTTGGTTTTGACCTTGACCTTTTGCAATTCTGATTTTCGTAATATTAATTTTTTGCTATTTAGATTTTTGCATTTTGAGTTTGTAAATTTTATGTTTCGAAATTTTAATTTTTTTCTTGAGACACCTTTTCGTCCATCTTGTGTACAATTGTCACTTATGAACAGGGCATTTTTTTCCAGCTCGTCGTCAACGTTTGTTTGCATCTTCGGCTGCTATGTGGCACTTGTGTTTTAATGTTTCCATCATTTACTGCTAGACAGCGCTGCAGTCGGTGGCCATGTTTGTTCTCATTGTTGGTTGATAGAGTGAGTTAGTTTGCATGTTGGTGGCTGTGGGTAAGGACGATTCTGTATGCTTGATATATGTGGAGGTCCCACCATGTTTGTTTATATCGAATGCTGGTAGGTGGCACTAGTGATGTCATGTTTCCATAGTTGGAACGTAGGTGGCACTAGTGTCGAACATGGTTTTCTTCATCGTCTGCTAGGTGGTGCTGCAGAAATAATAGTGACAGCCATTACATTAAAATTACGTTGTGCGGCTATTTAATAGTTTTTGAGCCTAGATTAATGAAATTTGGCAGGCTGCAAATCTCTCTGATCCGGCCGATAAAATATAACACGATTGATGGGACTGCTTTATATGACGATACCGATCCTGAATTTTGTATGCGGGAAACGTGGCGGACATTGATATTCGTCGGTGGATTGTCCCGTGGCTCTCTTGCTTTCATTCCATATTCCACCACTGCAACAATCTCACCTCACATCACACCTCTCCGTGCTCAAGACCCCGCTGTAAGAGTTGGTCTAAATCTCTTCAAGTATCTCCGTTTACATTTGGGTAGGAAATATGACCAAAAATAAAATACAAAAATGTTTTTCATTAATTTTCTTAAAAATTAATGTTTTTTTAATTACTAGCATCGTCTTCCGTAACGTACCGTAAACCGGGGTTACTTTGACATCGCGGGGTAGCTTTGACAACTCAAAATGTTTGTTTTTATATTGTTTAGTGACGAAAGTTTCAAACATTAGCTATTAGGATAAAATGAATTATTTAAAATACTCAGCTCAGATTATCTGTTTATTTACCAGATAACCAAAAAACTAATATTTTGAACAGTCAAAGTAGCCCCGAAAATTGTCAAAGTAACCCCGGTTTACTGTATTATTTAAAAGAAGAAAAGCGTGTGTTTCTTAGCAAAACTAATAAATTACTAAAAAAATAACCGGTGCACTAAATAGAGTTAAATATATTGCAGCACCGTCTGTGTTTCTGTCTGCAAGCTTTGAAAATTATTATGTTTTTGAGAGATTTTATCACCTATGTTGTATACATATGTTATTATTTCCGACTCCTCCCGAGTTATGGGTTCTTTGTTTTGCCGTAATGTCACGACGAAGAACTTCAGTATTTCATTGGTTTTATCGTTCTGCTGCTGGAACTCGGGAATTGCAACTTACATTTTAGCTTCGAATCCTAATGCTATCACACGTGTTAAACAGCTATGTGGCAGCAAGGAGTAAAAACTGTTTCCTTTATAACATAACATGTTAATTTTATTTACTACTGTCAATTTTCTCGTAGTTAAACTAATCCAATGCAATAACTATCTGAGAGATAAATTCCTTTTTTTTTTTTTTAGTTACAGGGAAGATATGTGTTACGGATCCATTCCAGCTATTCTTTTACTCCATTATTTTGTAAATCATGTTTAGTAATATAGGTACTGACTCTATTTAGTACTCACGAGATGGATTTTTATAATTTTTATATGAAAATTATTTTTATAAGTTTCGGTACATCTAAGCTAACATACATTTTTGACAGTTATCTTTGCACGAGGAAATATTATACATGTGTTTCATTTTAGTAAACTCATTATTAAAAAAACTATTTTGCCTGCATTTTACGGGTATTTATAATTTTAGTGTGTTAATTTTGCTTAAATGCTATTCGTATTAGTTTAGTAACGTTTATATTTAAAATTTTATTTATAAATAAAGACAATTATTTATTAGTGACCCCCAATCCAATTGCTCACGAAAACAACGTTGTAACCAAAGTTATTTGGTAAAAAATATGTGAAAAGATTGGAAACCATTGCATCTCTCATGCTGCATGTGTGGTATATTCCGTTGTTGCTTGTAATAAAAGTAAGAAACACCGTTTATACGTAAATTAAATTATAAGCAGTACAATATTTCTTCTAGAATAATTTTTTTCATCGACATAAACAGTAAATTTTTTTTTGTTACGGTGTTGTTCATGTGAACAATTATATCATAGAGTACCAATTTTTTTTGTACTTTAATTTTTGCGTTGCGAATAAGAAATGTCTTTTCTATAGCATGTTGTGTATGTTTAACCCAGTTTTTGTTTTAGTATGTAATTGTTTTCTTTATTATTATTAAAATATTATTATTATTATTATGTGATAATTTCTTCTGAGTTTTATGATTTGTGACGTATACTAACTCCAGTTTCTTTATTTTACTCGTCAATCTATTGCTCAGATGAATGGCATTTCCTTCATTTGATCAAATAAAATATTTTACTCTGCACGGTACAAAAAGAACACAATGAAGGAATGCCAGAACAAAAGAACAAAACAATAGTTTATTATTTAAACAAACAGTTGAAGAAGCAATTAAAAAAATATTAACATATATGCAAAGTTCCATTCGCTAAAACTACAAAGTTATAGGTGAGCAGCTGCACCTCCATATTAGGGTGAAGCTGGTACAAGGTCGATTTTATTACTGCTCAAATTACCAAGGCTATTAGAGACCATGTGTTGTTGACCTGAATCCAACGGTTTTTCTTCTTTTTAAGGGAGTGTAAGTGAATTTATAGGACTTTTGAAAGTATCCAACTTATTGTCAGTTGGGAAGATATCGTGAAAACAGGCTCGACAACGATGCATTAAGACACACTATTAAGTATCGAGGCGATTCCCGGCTGTATGGAGCCAGTGGATTTATCGTGAATCAACGCTAGTTTCTACATGAACGTAACTTTGTGAGTCACCGTGGTTAAGATAGCGTGTTAATGATTTTGACCATTCTGCAATATAGGATTCGACCTATACTACAGATATCGCATTAAATCATTTAGTAGTTGTTTGCAGGCCAGTTGACATATCTTTTTTGTATTTATCTTTGGCCATAGACATACTGAGCCACAAAGATTTATAAATATTGTGCTTTGTTTTTATGACTGTAATATATTGTTTTATCCGAGGAAATAATGTTATGGTTTTCAAGGTTTCTCACTACTTCACGTAGCGTTTTATGATTTGATCAGAATCGTGACTAGGTTAAGGGCCAAAATCAATCCCAAATCTAGGTGTGCTAGGAGTAATAACGCGACGAAGGCGAAACAACTGCGTGAAAAAAAAAAAAAAAAACAGAAGATTTGTTTGGAACGTTTTGGATGTAAGAAAATTCTATTAAAGAAAGGGAGAATACGTTCGAACTGCGACCAAGATATCACGTATTTTATGGACCTGCGAAGACATTGGGTTGAGAACGACAGGAGAGAATATTTCAGCTAAAATGTCCTGGATCTGTATCTCCGGTAGTTTGGTCAGATGCTTGGATAGGAAAAAGCATAAATTTGGAATTTTATCGGATTTCGGAACTTCGAGAAGTCGAAACTTCTACTGCCCACCTACGCCGACGATCGCCGGTAGGAAGAGGCTTATCAGAGGTCAATTGGGGATTTCCACTACATCGCCGGAGCTGAAGAAGAAGTCAGGCCAATTTTCGAGCCTGAACTTGCTGTCTGGAACCCAGGGGCTGTATCTCAACGAGGTAACTTCCCTGTAGACCTCATTCGCAAGGGTGGACGTCTGCCATCCACTGATTCGGGAGAAGCGGATTTCCTCCCAGAGTACTGCGCCAAAGAAGCAGAAGTCCGGTGAGTTCAGTCCTTTAGCCGCACATTACACTCCGTCACAAACTCAGCCGCCATTTTATACCAATCCTGGAAGTCACCTACTAAAATGTCTGCCAGAAAACTCGTTTAGTTTGGGAATAAGTCTCGTACCTTATCCTGTTCGCTAGTTAGTGTAATTAAGTATGGTCACGACGCATCATTTTATCTATTACACAATTTTGCGACATTGTCCTTAATTTTAAGTCGCTTATTTTCCATTCTAAATAATCCTGGTATCCAACCCTTGGAAATCATATAAAATATTCCTATCCTCATGCTGACGTCATCAACATTATTAATTTGAAATTAAATGACATACATTCTGAATTATCAGACTTTGATTTCCAGGGGAAGGGTATGCAAATAGTGTGCCGAGGTACCTACTGAGTTTATCTAGCCGACCACATATGGAATGTATGAGGTTACCTTTGGATTTACGTTAAACATCTTTAACAAATTTTTTCCTCGCTTGTAAATAGCCGGGCACTTTTATATTACAATTATATTTTATAAATGTTGGTACTTTAGCCAAAATGTCTAAAACATTTTGTTAACGCAGAAGTTTAATGGCTGATTTAAATGCTTCTGTAGAAAAACTAATATTTGTGTCTTTATTTCCCTATTGTTCTGTAGGTGTTAATTCATTGTGATTAATTTAGATGCAATGTAAACACAAGTCCAATTGTAATTTTTTAAATTTGCAATTATTGGTAAATTTAAAGGAAGCCGAAATAAAATTTTTGTAATTTTTTATTTGAATATACATTCGTGTGGTCCTTTTATACTGCAATTTACATTTCCTTAACTTGTTTCATTCTTTGTTTAAAAGTGTGAGTTTGTAGTATGACGCAGCATTTGTGTACGCTAAGTATCTTGTATTGTAATTAATTAATACACAAATTCAAATTGACTTTCTACTTGAAAATGTATGTTAAGATACTTTAAAACAATTTGATTCAGAATTCGTTCTAATACCGTTTTTCTGTACTGATCTGACACGAAATCAAATCGTTTCAGTTTTCTTACGACCACTATGTATACAAAGTTTACTTTAAACATGCAGACATTAATCAACATATAGTTGACTTAATATACATAAATACTAACGCAAAGTTTTGTATATGTACACACATTATTTTCGAATTACAAATTAATTAATATCTCAAAAACTACATCACATTAAACAACAATACCCTGAGCACTTTAACAACAATGACTGTTCATCATTCTCAGAAATTTTTTTTGTTATTATCACAACCTCATCATTGTTCAAGTGGGGTACAAATCTTGTTTTGGCTTGTAACTCTGGAACACGTCACTGTTATTCATGTTCTACTACAAAACACTGACCATGTGCAAAAGAAAAAGTGTAATAAAAAGGTTATCTTGTTGGAAATTGATAGAGTGAACCATTTTCGAGAAAATGGCATGTTCAATTTTTGCCACTTTAAATACAACATATGCAGATATTACGACTGTCTAGTGAGGTGGGTAACCAAACAAATAGGCGTGTCGCTATAATGCAATATCGATAATTTTTTTTATTGGAAGAATTGTAACTCAGACTAACTTTTAGTATACTTTTGCACCTGGTCAATGTTCTGTAGTACAACATGAATAACAATGACTTGTTCCAGAGTTACAAGTTAGCTTGTACCCCATTTGAACAGTGATGCGCCGGTGATATTAACAAACAAAATTTCTGTGAATGAAGAACAATCATTGTGGATGCAGTACTCAGATTATTGTTATTTAACATATAGCAGTTTTTAAGATATTAATTAATTTGGAATTCGAAAATCTATTTTCATAGTCGCATTACTCCCACTACATGCACTTTTGGGACAAATTAAAAATACATTTTCATCATTGTTTTTTGTGAGCTTTCAACACGCAAAATTAATACACCCCGTCGTTACTCAGCTTGTATAATTTAAATAAAGCTCTCAGTTTAGGACCTGAGATTATACAAGTCAGGAAAAAATCACAGCAAAATGAGCATTTTTGCAAACAACGTCTTACTCTTGCTCTTGTCTTATAAGTCGACAATTTCCGATTTCACAGAGAAATGCTACTCCCTGCCCGGTAGACAACCCGTAATGTCAACATCCGTGCCGCGTTCAGTTGAGTTTTCCGCAACTCTGTGTGTATGTGCATGTGTGTGGTCATACATTAGTAAATAACACAATAACTGCGTTAGTCTTCCACTAAATTAAATGTAAAGAAATTAGTACTGTAGTTCTCCTCCCTAACAGAGGAGATGAAGCTTGGATATAAACCCGAACTTAACGTTATGCTTAATATATTCTCCTGCAAGAAGGCAAAGCGAAGTATACAAATTCAGAAATGACGAACGTAATTATACTTTGCAGTGATTTTAAAATTAAAGCAAGATCAGCTAACGAGAGGTTTCCACGTGGTGGAAACCTCATTACGTGACCTTCACAACTATCGCTCGAGAGTTTGCATGAAACAGGAAAGTTGAAGGCATGAAATGTGTTTGGTTACCAGAGTATGTCCGTGCACCAAGTATGAAAGAAGAATTTCGGAAGAAAATGAATTAACAATCACTCACGCCATTGCGCATAGCATTAGTGTGTTATCTGAATGACATCTCCAGCCTGGTGGACTGTAAAATGTGAGCCTAGCGTTACCAGCAAACTCTTTGAAGTTAGTCTGCGTGTTCCTGTAAGTCTCTGGTGTACGACATATATTCTGAGTTGGGGGAATTTTGATTTGCCAGATATATGGCTGCCTCTTGACACAGTTAATGATACACCAGAGGTTTTCGAATTGTATTATGATTATGTTGGCAGCCGCCAATCGAAAACTTGGTAGTTGTTTCTAGTGTCGCGATGCTTACAGCAAGAGCTTGAAATTTTTATTAGAATTTGTCACTCCGAAAGCTTGAACGTCTCGCTGATCTGTTATTTATGTAACTCACTAAGTTTTGACAACTCACAACAATGCAGGAAACTGGTTTTACTACCACGTGGCGCAAAGGCAGCCAACCTGCTAACCTGGAAGAACGTACAGTAAAACATAAAAGTCAATTTCTAACTCCTCATATTAAGGTCCACCGAGGAACCTTCTCTAGATTCTTTAGAACATTCTTCTGTCGTATATTACAGTAAATAATATAGTTAAATGTGTTTCAATATATTCATATTGTTAAAACAACTGCCAATATTTCATAGGTGTCCAGAAACAAATGCATAATATGTACATTACGCTAATCCTGAGTTAAGTCGGAGACGAAAATGTAAGTGGCAAAATGTTGTTCGACGACATTTTCCGTGCACAATGTGGCAACACTTCACGGAGAGTACCCTATTGCGCTCCATATCGAGATATTATTTAATGTACGTTACACCAAGTAAACGTAGTATTATGTTTGTACTGCAAATTATTTTATCTAGCACCCATAATATGCAGGTCCGAGTAGTAGTAGCGAGATAGCGCCAGAGGGGACACTACAGTGTTTCCAATATTAACAAAAATATATTTTAAAAATACTGTTAACCAGGAGGAAGGTCAAATATGTTAGTGTGTGGATCAGAAATATATATAAAAATTTAAAAAAAAAAATTAAATGTATATTATGTTACAAGAAAGTGAACACAGATTGTATTAGTACTATGAAAACAGTTGTTCGCGGGGAGCTGCATTAAAGACTGTTTTAAGGGGAGCGGTTTCCCCATTTCACAACTTACATTTAAAATGACACGACTTATTACACATATGAGGGGCTTAGAATGATAGTGGTGTAAGTCACGTAAAGTAATTTTGACAAAATCTATTAATTGATTTTACATGTAAAATACGTCGTCCGTTTTTTTAGTACTTGAACTTTACTCCGAAAATTGGATAAAATTGTAATAATTGTAACGGAACTTTCTTTTAAAAGATTTTAAACATGAACGAAAAACATCTGTTAGTAAAAGTGACTTACAGCATCATTCTAAGCCAGTCGTATATCAATCGATTACAATGATTAACTTGAAAACGAAATATATTAAGATGTTGGAAATTTTCATCCTTCCATTAAAACGTGTGTACAAATGAGTAGGTAGCAGAACTTCGAATGATATGCCAAAGTTTGTGAGCAAGAAAACTAATGGACCTTAACCTGCAAAGTTACATAAAATACCAACATTTGTGATTCCACAAAGGCCTTGCAAGCAGACATAGCGCTTCCAGACTTATTGTTTTGGACTTCGCTCACCCCCGGAGCTGCCTTCCTCTGCTTGTTTGCACCCCTCCTCCATTTAAAGTTATGTATTCTATGTTGATTCTACGCATGCTGCCAAGCGGTGTTCAGAATTTCGGCCAATAGCTTGTTTGAAAACTGCTCTACGCACATGAGTGGCGTTAGCTTAAAAATAACATTAAAAAAATCATTACATGAGTGTACACTAAATTTCAAACTATCCAAAAAAAATAATGCTTTGTTATTTTGCGGCTGAAATGCGAATACAGGTGTCTATGCGGTAACTTTAAGTATGAAAATGTAGCAGAAAATTAGAAAAGTTATAGTTGTGTACTTTGATGTTTAATACAACATAAAATTATAGAGTTACTGCCAAATTCTCATAGTGGCAAGCCATCGACGAGATAACTGCACGCCAGTTAAGTGACTTGCGGCTAGCCGCTAGGGTTATGTGTGAATCTTTATTGCTCTTAGGGCTTCCGTATGTCTGCATATGTACAACTCTGAACACTTGAATAAAACATTCTTATTCACCCATTTTGATTTCATCATGGTAAATAATATACAGGTCTTTCGAGATAAAGTGAGCATTTATATTTTACCCCTTGAAAATAACACTAGCCTTTGCAGCATTACTTCAACGTTACCTATAGTCCCCGTACTTTTTGTAAGGTTGGCAGCGAAATTACGCAATATAGTTCCCTGTATTTTCCTATTTAAATTCAACAATACAGAAATAAAGTCAACCGAAACTACACAACTATATTTTAGATTATGAATGAGGAACTTTTTTTTTAATAAACGGCATAGGTACCTACCGTCTGTAGAGTTTATTTTAAACGTCAAGTGACGTGTCAAGAGAGGTTGAACATTTCCTGCTGTTACCCATTATGCGCGTAAATGTACAACTTGGCTGAAAACAGAATTTCAGCAGGGTTTAGTTATGAGAGCTCAGTTTATCTCGAATCCACTATAATGAAAAAGTTTCCACTTTCAACTGAATGTCTTACAATTTTAGTTAATTCTTACATTATTGTGATTAAATGTGTCGAACATTTTTTTCAACATTGGCAAGGTGCGTCTAATTAATTTTTAGGTATATTTAAAAATGTACATTTTCACTTATAACATCTTTAACTGATGATTTTAAGATGTTTAAGGGGGCGGTACACAAAGATTTTATTGTTTTAGTAATTTTAATATTTGCGCAAATTATGTTTTGTTATGTACATAGAGTACACGGTGACAATATTTTACTGTAACAAAATGTTTATAGCATTCATAGTTTTTTTTTTGGATAGTGGAATGCAAAAGTCGAAATTTGCATAAAACGGTTTTATGCTGGAAAAGAAAGGACAATTGACTTAACGAAATGAAATAATTCACAATGATGAACAGTGTCATGGTCTACGCAATGACCTACAGAAAAACAAGATAGAAAGTTATTTTGAAGTTTTAAATTCTTTTCCGAATTAGTGTGAGAATTTACGAGAGATATAGTGACAATTTTATCATTCATTTATACATATTTTTTTTAAATCGACTGAATTTTATACATATTTGTAAATTTGATGGCCATGCAGCGGTAGGTTAACTGGATCTGATGCAGCGCACATGAGGATAAAGTCTAATTTTCCTTCAACCAAGTGTTTAGCATGTATAGTATTCATAAGAAATAATTTTTCATCACACATTTAGTCACATATATACGTATGTTTATTTATTTATGCATATACCGTAAGCGGTGGTAACTTTGGACACGCGAGGTGGCATTGGGACATCAAAAAAAAAAATATTTTTCTTACATATGTCAGCCCTTAGTAAAGAAATTTACTTGTCATAAATTCCAATTAGTAAATGACTACATTAAATTAAAAGAGTACCTACTCAGAGCTGACAATCGGGGAAAATATAAACTGTGTAAAGTGTTCCATAATCACCTCACATATCTAAACTCACCCCGCTTTCGTTACATATACACGAATTTTAAAATATTGAAATATTATTTCCTGTGGTTACTGTTGTTCGTAAACTTTTAAATTATAATGTACTGTTTATTATTTGTTATTATGTTGTAATAATTGCATTTTAAAATATTATTGCATTAACAAACATTTACATCAATAGTGTGTTAAAATATTAATAAGGTTAAAGTAACAAAAATACTTAATTAATTAAATTAGTATAAAAATTAACATAATTTTATTTTATTTTATGTTTTAAATACTAGTAGAGGAATTATAGTTTAAAAACATTAAAATAAGCAGCAACCAATTAATTTATAAAGATCGACAGAAAATTATTAGCCCTACTTAATCAGAAAAAAAGTAATACTTTCGAATTATTGTTGATCATTCAGTGTGTTATGAGTTCTGTGTTAACAAAATAGATAGATAAAATTAGGGAAGTAAAAAGTGAATTGAGCAAAACAACAATGCGAATTACATACTATTAGGGCATTAATCCAAAAATTTTATGATAAGCATTTCAAGATTTTGGCTTAGCTTTTGGAGTGGCAACATTTGTACATACACTATATATATATATATATATATATATATATATATATATATATATATATATATATACATAAGTTTTTGCAGTTACATATTTTGTTTATAGTTTTTTAAATAAAACTTAATATTTTTTTTGCTCAGTGGTTTTCTCCTGACTCATTAAAGTGTGAACAATAATGCGAAACAATAATATTTTCATTCTTAAGGCATCAGTTTACGTGTCGGGGTTTTAATTTTTCAATACTTTAATAGTTTAACTATTAATAGTCTGGCTTAGTTAAAGCTCTCAGAAAGTTACCGACTTGTTTTAGTTATTATTACTTAAATGCTTTTATTACTCTATTTTGTAGAAGCTTCCAAAGAAGAATATTTACTAATTACTTTGGACGGTTTCATATACAGTGGCAGAACTTAGCATTCAGTTGATTGTGACGTCAGAAATTATACGAGCATATATTTTATGTTCTAATTAAGATACAATTTCAGAAATGACTACGAAACGAAAATTAAGATGTAAAATACATTAATCCAAGACGATGACACTACTCCATCCCCATTGCGTAGTATTTAGAATTTAATTTATATAATTCTTAATGTTATAATTTATGTCCAAATTTGTGAATACTTTATTTTTAATATTACGCTTTCTTTAACATTAAATGCTATATTGTTTATATTCCAGTGTTCTATTCTTCGTTTATTCCCGCCCATAATTTTTATTACTATCTAAAACTCATAAACAAAACCCGTGTTTCGACTGTAATGTAACTTATTTATAACTGTTCAGTCTTAGTTTCTAGTAACAAGTCACCCATGCGCGCGATTCGAAGGTCGTCGGCACACTCGTCACTAGCTTGAGTTGCCTACATGTGCTATATATATATAAGACGCTGCACGTTGCACGTACGGCATACATTTGAAACTCATGTCGATAACACGCTTCCTATACTATATACAGCTCAACACGTCCATTTCAACATACCGTACACAATTAATTTTTTTAAATCTTCAACATCCCGCTCACCAAACTGCACGTTTTAAATGATTATCAGGATAGTAACAGCCCCCATTTAATGACAGGACATGTAATGACATCCTGTAGAGTCTTCACGTCCATCACTCGGATCATAGAACTTAGGCATGACAATATCTTCAGTATCCGCCCCAACTTCCAACTTAGTGGAGTTAGGCTAAGCTGGCATCTGTGATCAGTACCGACAGAAATGCATTCTTTTTTGTTGCGTACTAGATCTGCTTTGACGTTGTTAGAGATTATGCAGTTTGTATTGTCAATAATTTGTTTTTAATGCGTCGTGTACATTAGTAAACCTTTTCATGTGCATGTCAATTAAATTAATACATGTCAGAGTTTCACAAAAATTACACGACTATGCGTTGTGGAATGCCTACCTCTTAGGCCACAAGCATCCTTTTTTGATAAAAGTATACCTGGATTTCCCGAAAACTCAGAAAATTAAATTTTTAAAAGAGTTTCATTTAAATAAAGTGTTGTAGCCACTATTTTTAAATTGAAAAGTATTTTCCCATCCATGTTTTCCGAGAGGAATGACCTCGGTTATAAAAAAACTTATTTTCCGACTTTCACAAGTTAAAGTATTTAATTTAAAGCTCTTCAAAATATAACTTTTGAGCGCGTACAGCTTCCTTTGAGAACTTTTTCTGGAAAAGTGTTTCTGGTTTCTTATGTTTTTTCTAATTAATCATTTACCGAAGTTCGTCGGTTTATTTCAGACTGAAACTTTATATATATATATATATATATATATATATATATATATATATATATATATATATATATTTGTTCTTTATATAGAATATATATATATATATATATTCTTTTTATAGAAAATTTAATTCTCTAACAGTGTAATTTAAACTACCACGAACTTCTTTTGTTCGTGCGTTGCGTAACATTTCCCACTAGTTTGCTGCAATATGAATTAGCATTGTTTTTCTATTTTTCATTATTTCATTCCTTTCAAAAGTTAGTTATTTTAATATAATCCAATAAAATTAAAATGACGGCTTCTAAGAAAGGTGCTTTACGTGGTTGAGACATCGACCCCATTGGACCCGGCTTCTTGGATTCACATTACTTTTTTTCGTCGGCCATCTCAGATCAAACATTTAATATTGACGTCAGTTTATCGGCCATCCTTGTTTACAATTTGTTTTGTAAAATATTTTGTTGTTTTTAATTTACTATGTTGCTTTTACAGCATTTAGTTTATCGAATTATTTATCTACTATTTTACTTTGTAGCAGTTGTTTAGATTTTTAAATTTGACGGCGTAATGCCATCTTGTTTCTTCTATTGTTTTCTAGCAATGTTAATTCCACTACAGGTTAGAAAGAGCAATGTTAAAAGTTTGGTACAGTGAAAGTTCTGCCGCTTAAGCGTTTTCGTGAATTTTAAGTTTCATGAAATGGAAAATCTTAAAGCCAAAATTGGTTTGCTTTTCACTTTGGAAATAAATTAATTGACTTTTCTCTTTGAGAAGCCTAGGAAAGTTTTAATTTTATTACGGTTTCGTATTTTATTAGACCCGTATGCGATAGCTGCGAATGTAAAGGGAGAAATTTTCCCTGTGCCAATCTCTCCCATAAGGAAAAACATTTTCTCTCTAACCAGTAGTAGAATGTACCTAATTTTTATGGACCCTGACGATGATTACCATTCTCTAGCCAGTTGTTTCTTTCCTGTACTGCTGCGAACGGCACCGTTGGCGATTTTTGTTGCCTGCTCCTGAGATAGCTAGTATTACGTGCATGCTGCTATAAACATGACGTTAATACACCGCATATGGAAAATGTTTTCTTTTTTGAAAGATTTAAAGATCCTTGGAGGTGATATATTTCGTTTTGTCTGGGCTTGAATTACTAAACACGTTACGTAACACATTTACCTAGGGTGACAGTCTCGTCAGTGCGAGTCTAGATACAACATTTGTATGAAGAAAGGCTACATAAAATATTATATTTAAAGTAATTTAATTTGGCATTTAAAAAAAAATTAAAGGAATTATTTGACTTCAGTACATAGTAATCAACATGTATCTTCCAATACAACAAAACTTTAAAAACATACAAAATGTTTAGAATATTCTGATATTAAAATAAAGGCACATTGATCATTAAAGGAGAAAAACAATTTTGCCTATCAGTTATTTATAGGAAAGGAAAATTTCCCATCTAGATATTAAATGATACAATATGTATAAAATAGACCCATGGAATCACGTTAGCTTAGCCATCGATAGTTACCAAATTATAAAATACTGGACATCAAAATTAATGTTTTATTAATTTCTGTTACATCAGCTGTGACAATTTATTACTACCTTTGTAATTTTACAAGCATTGTTGGCGATAATTATTAAAAATACTGAGAATTTCATGTTTCAAATTGTCACCATACTTTCAAGTAAGAAACAAGTTTAGATTCATCCTATAATCCTCTTTTTATGGAATGACCTGTCAAAGTGATTGAAGAACACCCACTATTAAGAATTTCAAGAAGAAGTAAAATCTTACTGGCTTTTAATGCTAAAGTTTTAGTGAAAATAGCGTTGAAATGTTAGGACTTATTAGCCAATAACTGTATTTTTGCTTAGTTCTGGCAAATACTGATTATGTCAAGGTTTTTGTAAACGAAATTGTTTATAGTAAAATTTTTAGCTTTATTTATTTAATTTCATTAAGTGGGGTAACAAGAATGCATGGTAATAATTTCAGCTTTATATTATATTACATTTTCAACCCATGTGTTATATTTATGTTAAGTCTATTAATTCGTTAGGATAAATTTATTACACACATATATTTATTTATAAATTCTCTTGTTGCTCAATATGTCACAGAATAAATAATCGGTCATTAATGCAAATAATTATCGTACCATTTGACTTAGTACTACAAAATTAATTATATAAATACGTTCTATGACATTTTATGAAAATGTATATTGATCATTATGGACCCATTTGATGTAAGAATGAAAAACGTGATATATGACTCTCTTTATATTGTATTAAATGACGTTATATGCACTGACACACCTTAAGGAAGTTTATTAAGGTGAAGAGTTAGACTGTTTTATTGTATATTCAGCATTAAACCAAAACATTTTATTTATTCAAATTGTATTATAAAAATTCTATCTTCGACTAAGTGTAGGATATATTCTTGGTAAACTGCTTCATATAAATAATAATTTAATCAATAGTTAATTTGTCATATATAATCATCATTGCAAGAGAATTATAGGTTACCTGTCAAGAATTCTTTTGCAATGGTTCTGCATGACAAATTAATTAAATATTTCATTATTATTTACGCCAAGCAGTTTACCAAGAATATATCTTACGTTTTGTCGAAGAGCAAATTTTTATAAGACAATTAGATAAAATGTTAATGATCAAAAACTGAAAATTCAATAAAACTGTCTAACCATCCCCGTTAACATTGCAGTCTACACTAATCGAGCCATTTGACTAAGAGTAGTAAATTAAACCAAACTCATATGACTTTTCCGATACTAGAATGTGAGTGAATCTTTATTCAAAGAAAATGTATTATCGATAAATGGATAGCAATTATTACCAACCTGGACTTTTTAATCCATACTTTATTTGGATATTTAAATATGGACAGGCATGTCTTATGGCAATGCACAAAATGTTATACATTCTAATTTTTGGATTAGACCTAATGCTTTATGTTCATTACTTATATGACTAACTTGATGCTAAATAAGGTAACACAAACACACACACACACACACACATATATATATATAACCTGGCATATTATAAGACCAGTAATACATATATTATACAAATGGAGATGAGTGTATAGTCCGAGGCTGACATTGATTTCGAGTGGAACATCTGAAGCGCGACTAGGCGAGGATTGTGGTCCGCCACTGCCTTCTGCAGGATAGGTATGGGGCAACGGGAAAACAAAACAATGGCGGATCCATACGGGGTGCCAAAGGGGTCATAGCCCCTCCCGAAACTGCGAAATAAATACCAAGTAAAATACTGAAAATAATTACTTTATGCTTTTTCTAATACAATACAACATTCACAACACTATCAAGGTTACACAAGATTTTGTGTTGCAGTAATAATTGGAAAAGTAATTTATAGAATATATATTAAATTAAGTGTTTCCGTTAATTATAGTAAACGTTCTAGTTTCTAGATTCCAAAATGTTTTGTCCCATTTAGTTTGCTTTCCATTAACATTGTTGTATGTTTTTAAAGCTCTAACCTAATTATAGACACATGTAGAAGCTTAAAAATGTAGTGTATCTAACTATTTTATGTCAGCACAAAGGCTTTAACTATTAAAACAGGATTTAAATTTTTAATTAAAATCAAATTTTATCAAATATTACCATTTCGTGAAGTGGTATATTTTAATTTTTTGATTCATAAATTCCTTAAACAGTCCGTATTGTACATTAAAATCTATGTTTTTCCGGGAAAAGACCCCTGGTAGACCCCCCTTTCTTTGCTTGTGGCATGGATATTTCTACTTTGAACGCAGAGCTCATTCCGCCCCTTCAACATAATACCTATTCCTAAACCTGGGAATCAAGTCTGGGAGCCTTGGCCCGCCGGCCAAGATCTCTAACCACTAAGCCAAGTGGTCGGACCCTGTTATCTATAGGGTATCTAAGTAATGGTTCTATCTTACTACCTGGATACTAAACATTTATTATGAGGTACACTCTTTGTACTTTTGCAGTCAGATTTCCGGTTATTATCTATTCATTGCATCTACTACTATAATATACGTATTTTTTGTTCTATTGCGGCCATGAATATGGTTATGTGAACAACATGCACTACAACATTTCATACAAATAATTTTCTATTATTATTGTCCCAGTTGGCATAATACTTTGAAAGTCATACTTTATATTACAATGCTGATTCCATATTTTATAGCATACAACGAAAAATCCTGTCATTTTAGATGTATAGCTGTCAATGTTAAGTTAGCAATATGCTCTAGAAGATATTTCAACCCAGTATTAACAAACATTTTACTCTACGTACAACGTTCTAGATACCAAGCGATTTTTAGGAAAGGAAAATTAATAAGATATATGCATACCCAACTATGAATACGCAGTAGATTTCGTACAGTAGTTGTCATATTGAAGTAATTGTATGCGATCGTTGCCAGAAATCTGGCGTTGGGTTTAGAAATACATACTTTACATTACAATACTAACCTTTAATATTGAAATATAAACAACTATGACCTATGACATTTTATATGCATATGTATATAAATGGTGAATTTGCAAAACAACTTAAAACACAAATTCGACATTTTGGGATTATTGTCTTCTCATGAAGCAATTACAAAGAGCTACATTTTTGTAGTAAAACGGCGTTAGTCCACAACTTCGTTGTGGTTGTAACTGACCCTTGCATTTTCGTATTTATAGGCAAAACAACGTATGTTCGGGACTTAGGTTGTTTTGATTCTTAAGTTAAGTAATGTGTGCGAGCTATCACGGTTGTGGGGACACATACGCCATCTACTTCAAATAACTGGAACTAAATGTGCAGATCATAGTTTGCCATCTTTTGAAAAATATCTTCCGATCAGTATGAAAGTAAATACTGTTGGTAATGTATCACGCGAGTGTCGTGTAGGAAAAAATATAAAGTTTGCATATAAATGGTTAGTTCTTCCAGCAATAGTTTGAAAAATAATCTTGAAGAAGATATGGATAGCAATGATAAACAAAAGAATGCTATCAAACGGACTGGTGAATACAAAAGAATAGCATTAAAACAGCCAAAGTGAAAGGTTTGGAACACAAGAATCACATAAACAAGCTTATACCAGCTAGATGCACTGCATAAGAATGTGGATAAGTACATTGAGCTTACAAGTTGTAGAAGCGATGTTATATACTGTAAAAGGAGAATACTGGAGAGAGCTGTCTTGGTGAGAAAAATTACTGGCGTTGCCACCTTATGATAGTAGATAGTTGTACACTGCATTTAGTTAACAAAAAATTATCATTAATGTGTTAAAAATGTTTAGAATAGGGATACTTGTAAATACATTAACAATACAATTTCAAAATCCATTCCAAATTGTTAGAACTCGAAAATTAGGTTATTTTTATTACTCTCGCCTGTATTGTTCGTATTTATCAGTCCAGCACTTTCCTTTTTTTTAAAACGAAATAAAGTGTTGTCAGTTGCAGATGTAAATCAAATTGACAGATAATTGCTATGAGAGGATGCAACTCATGATACTATCTATGAAATCCAATCACATTTTAATAACCTCTGAATTAATTACAACAAAGTCAGAGTAATATTTTGTTTTGAATTTTATTTATTTATTTTTTGTATTTCTGCCTATCGGTAGGTCAATACCCCCGTGTGAAATTCCACTCTCCAGCTCTTCCTATTTTCTACTGCATGTTTTAAATATTCGTTGTTCCTTTTATTCTTAATATCATCTAGTATCCTATTTTTTTACGGAGGCTTCTTGTTCCTTCCAATTTTCCTTCAGTGGCTTCCAGTAGTAGTCATGTTCTTTTCATGACGTACCGAACGAGATGGCGTAATAGTAAGCACGCTGGACGCGCAGTCGGGAGACCCGGGTTCGATTGCCGGCCCCGGACATGCTGATTTTTGTCCCTCCCTCCTTCTAATAACGTGTCCCAACTTTTGGCTTACCTCTTCTTAACATTGCTCAAAATAGTCCGCTTCTCTTGCACTCTTTTCAAGACCTCTTCATTGGTTATTCTATCTGACCACCGAATATTATCCATCCTCCTCCAGCACCACATTTCAAAGCTTTAGGCCTACAGATTATTTATTTTATTTTTTTTCATTGCCCATGTTTTGGTTCCATAAAAGCTAAGCCCCACACAAAACATTGAACTAACAACATAATATTAATGAAAGCTAACCAGGAAAATTAACTGGATGTATTCAATTATGTCGCTACTACTTAATCACTGCTTGTTTCAGAGCTATCTATTGAATAATTGAATCGAGAATTCGCAAAAGGGACCAAATCCACTTTTTGAGAGGTTATACGAGATTCCGACTCTCCAAAGTATTCTCTTGGCTGTCAGCAATAAAAGGAACCAAGTACTAAGTAAGAAACACGTTAAACAAGCTAGTAAATATATGTGGAACTTGCAAAAGGTGCCAAGTCCAGGACTTGGGACATTTTGTTAAAGATACCAAGTCATGGACTTGGTATCTTTTGTTAATGACAAATGATATGGACATTGCAAAGATATTTCGAGCCTCTATTTTGAAGAGTTTTGTTGCTTTTTAAATAATGAATACTGCTATATTATCCCAGGACAGTTGAAACCTGTTGTAATGCCAACAAGCAAAGCCTACAGAAATTAAACTGTACGAATAAAAAAATCAAAACTAGAAGGCATTCTAAAATGTTTGTAACTCATGACGAAGTGGTCACATTCAACGACAAGATACTAAATTGGCCTGCCATGACCAATAGACATGTCGATGAATGTGGCAATGGTGCACTCTTTTTTAATGACATATTATTGTCATTGAAGAATATGTTTCAATGTTGTTTGATAGATTTTTCACTAGAATATACCAAGGTTCCAATAATATGCACCATGGACATTATGTTTTCTCTGATAGTGAAATACATAGCATTCCTTTATTGTTATAAGTAGAGCCGCGATTTTATGGCGAAAAGATTTTTGCAACATTTGGTTTCGATGCGTCATGTGCACACCTGCAGCTCTGCTACATCGTCTGTGATTGGATGATTTTAATCCCACTGGCCTTGGCAAATTATAGACGTACAGACTCACAATAATCTCATTTTGATTGGCGTAGTCGAATGAGAAACGTGTCTGAACACAGACACGCTGCCAATAACCTT
>PNEQ01020955.1:0-25047 GCA_003012365.1 Medauroidea extradentata
GGTGTGGCGAGAGTGGCTACTGTGCGCACTGCTACTGGATCTCTGAAACGTCCGGTAGTCAAGCTTTGTCCTGTACCACTCTGTTGAAATGACATTTCAAGGTGGGCGGAATGTTCTGACTGTACATAGTGTATAATTTTGGGTATTTGTAAATTTCGTTGAGACTAAATCATTAAATAGTGCATTTCGAACAATCCCGCTGAGCACTTCCAACTTTGAATCTCCCGCGCAGCAATTCACCAGTTTGAGTTGGCAGCAGCTCTTCCTCATCATCTGCCAGCGGTTGGCAGCCTTGGGCTTCTGGGAGGAGGCCATCATCTAAGATCAAACATGGCGGTGAGTAGTGCGTTCGGGCAGCCTCACTGTATATCGCTATAATTATGTGGCATCCGTTACCGTTAATTGTATTAGTTGTATACAGTCCATGAAATAATTGTGCGTTAACACACTGGTTGTGATGGATCAAGTTCCAGTGGCTAGGCAAGGGGGAACTCTTGTCTGCCGGCAATTACCAGGGTAATATGTACTGGAGTCTGTTTTCCGACAATCATTCCGTAGTCCCAAACCCTTCATCATCCTCTGCTCTGTCCGATATCACCATTTCACAGGAAAGTTAAAATAGAGTCTTGCTGAGGGGAGGGGAGGTGTGGGTAGACAAAGTTTAAAAGACCCTGCTTGGGATCTGTACAGAAGCAGTGGAGCAACAACGTGAGGTTGCCCAGTCCTAGGGAGGATTCTGATTGCCCATTGGGCTACAGTGGGTGTGAAAGCACATGTCGTCAGAAGCACAGTGGGTGCAGATCGGTTCCTGTGCCTGATTAGAGTAGCATGGTCTTCGCACCTGGTAGCTAAACATTATCTTTTGCCTCACTAATATTCTCAGGATATGATGTAGCATAGGATGCCATTGGTAGTCTGGATGGCAAGATACCTTTCATGCACAGACTTAGAGGACATAAGGAACATTAGCACCAGGCAGGAATAAAGGCAAAATCTAGACCCCAGTCCTCAGACGAGGGTGATTCCAATGTCATAAAATGCACCAAGGAGGCAAATCATAGCAAAAAGGGAAGAACGTGCAACAAACTTTAACAAGGACACAAAATGGAACAGTAATCGGCTATGGTATTCATCACGAACCCATCCCAGTATTCACCTTGAGCGAATTCGGGAAATCACGGAAAATTGAAATTTTGATGGCAGGAGACAGTAATTAAACCAAATTCCTCCTGAATGTGTGTTTGTGTCACGTGTCACTGTTTTGCCACCCAGCTTGGTGAGAAAGTGCCTAAACAGTAACACTGTACTGTGCATAGCCTGTCTTGCCTAAGGATTATAGTTTTTGATAGCTGCTTTGGCAGTCATGTGTAGAGTTACTTCTATGAAAAAAAGTTGCAATTTCCTCTACCACAGATATTTCTGCTTAAATAACCTCAATTGAATGTCAAACTGCCTATACATATTAAAAAGATTATTTTTGTGTGAAAAATTGTTTACATGAGTCTTAAAAAACTTATGTGAGACTAACTATAGTGGCCTTAATTCGCTGCTAACATCTTCCAGCAGAGCATATTGTACTCCTGGTATGTATGCTTGTCCAAACAAATGCCATACACTGATTGTACCATTGCGTCAAAACGATAAGCAAAAAAAGGCATAGAGAATAAAAAGAACATGCCAGTGTATTTAAATCATAAAACTCCTTCCTAATACATACCATCAGAAGAATATCCAGTAAGACCACCAAATATAACAAGCACATAATCAACGTCGAGTTCACGCATTATCTCGTATGCTTTCTCTTCTGAGGACGCCATGGCCTGACCAACTCTTGATATGTGAGTATTATTCCACGTATTGTTATCTACCAAGATAGTCCGATTTGCCATTGCTGTTATTTGGTAGCCATAATCCCACCACGACATTACTCTTGCATCCTGCCAAAAAAAATTCTTATCAGTTTCTTTAATGAATGATAAAGTATTTTTAATAACTGCACAGACAAATCTTGGCATCAAAACTGATTACCGGTACCTAACATGTGAAATCGAATCTCAACTACACTACAAAGATTTGTGTAACATTAATTTAGATATACGATAAAAAAAAAAATGATTGAAACAAAAACATAGGTAGCCATATACAAACAAATGCACTTTAACATACAAATACAGGCTTAGTGCAGCCATCTCGACAGGAAAACTGCGAAACTGCAAAACTGAAGAACAGCATAAACATCTAACACAAGACAAAACAACTTCATGAATGATATCACTTATGACTGATGCTTCCAAAGAAAAATAGTATGTGAATGATGTAACACAAACTTGAATTAAAGGTTACAAATATTTAAAAGTGTTCACAAATAGTATATACTGTATTTAAATTATGATCAGATAAACAAACACTAATGTGCAAGCTACAGCAATATGAACCAAAGAATATATGTAGGAGATATATACAAAGTACATATAACAATGTACAGTATAATATTTTAGTGTGGGATATTTTAACACAATTTACAATTTTATTTTCTGAACTATATTTTGTTGCAAGAATATTAAAACTGTGAAACACTGTTGAGATGATAAATGAGCAAGAATCAGAGGAATCTACGAATCGAAGGATCGAAAATCCCATCCCTAATTTTAGGTAATCCTAATTGGCCTTTAATAATTGTTCAATATGTAATTACTAATTTTAATGTGCCTATGATTTACATAATATTTAAAGAAACTTCATTATCATATGCTGAACAGAATACACTGATACAACTTCCTCAGTCACCAGCCCAACCAACCATACTGCTGGATGCGATACATTGATGACATCTTCATGATATGGACCTCAACAGAAGATCAGCTAACCCACTTCCTGAACAGCTTGAATACCTACAGTCCACTTAACTTCACCTACAGTTTGTCGTGAAAAAAACATTTTGGTCTACTTAGGCCGGATAATGCTGGTAATTTTATTTCGCTTCACATGTTTAGTGTTGTATCACACACTGCACGCATCACATACTTTGTTCGCGCTTTCATTGCTTTGGGTGGACTCTCATACATAATGATGTTTCTATTGCATTACTAATTGTTCATTTTATTGGTTTTTTGGACTCATTGTTTTGCATTTCGTTGGCAAGTTGCTAGTTGTTCATGCATTCATATTAGTGACATGTGATTAAACTGTTTTGTGTCCATTACCGTTCAGAGTGGCAGTAATAACACGTGATAATAACATTTAGAACATCAACATTTTGTACATTCACTACTGCTAAGACACACATTTAACACGACCTTCTGCTAATTTTAGCCACAAATTTGCTTGCCTGCGTCTACCTGAAGTCTAAAACGTTGAGATAGAATTTTCTTTTCAAATAAGAAAAAAATAAATAAAAAATCTCAAACTTGTTATTGAAAAAAAAAAAAAAAAAAGAGGTGCGCTGATTACATGGGTGCGAGGGGTACATGGGCGAATATGGTATGTGAGTTGCACAGACCTAAACAAACCATTAGATGTTTTAAGAAATGTGTAAATTAACAATCATTCAAATAATAGATTTTTATAAAGAATAACATTTTATTTAAACACTATACTACTTAATTATAGATACTTTGCACACTTCATTACAGTCAAAATATTTGTTTATGTGTAAAAATTAACCAAATTTGATGAAATGAAATAGTGACAAAATTAGGAAAATCACCTCAGCAAAATTGAAGAAATCATGAAAATATTTTCACGAAAATAGGTGTGTCTACGTATAGCACCTGAGACTGTACACAACCTCACCATAAAAATAAATATGTACCTCACCTCAGGAGTGTTCATGCGCAGCCAGTAGTATGCTTCCCGGAAGTCATCAAATATTATACGAGAGCCATCATGGGAGCGTGCTGACAGTACAATACTTGGGCTGCTGTAAGCTTCTGATGTGACCCATGTACAGTGGAATGTATACGATACCAGCAGAAAACACATCACCGCTACAAACACAGTTGCAATCTGCAACATATAGAATATGTGGTAATGCAAAACGACTAAAAAACTAAGTGAGTTAACTGCAAGTAATTCTTTAAAAACAACACTAGTATCACAATATCAAAGTAAATTTAATCCACTTACAGCTCCAGCCCTTGACATTGATGCGAGTCACTACATCTTTCGACCAAAATAAGTAGTTCGAAAAACCGTTCTTAATTTACAAAATCATTGTCAGAAAAGGATTTATACTGCTTACAGTAATTTTAAATGCTAGAAGCCTAAGAATGTGTGCACATGTGCAAGATGTATGTTGCCTAGTTGCATATGCACAGAGGATGCATTAAGGGTGCGATCTACCTTAATTTTCATCATCAATATTTTATTTTGTACTTGTACCAGATATTTTTTTTTTGTTTTAGACACATAATGTGACTAAATTTGGCTCTTATGAATTTTTTTTATCTCTCATAGTTTTCGAGTAATGGCTTGTTAATATCATATTTTGCATGTTTCCGTTTTAACGACTACATTAAAACCAACTCATATACCAAACTCAAAAAAATCACAGTGGATAAAGACATTGCAGGCTACAATGACATGCTCATAAAATTAAAGAATAAACATTATTTGTATTTTTAAAAAAATTATTGAACTTTTTAAATTTTTATTTTCAGTTTCAGCATTCTTTTAAAATACAAATAATTTTTATTCTTTATTTTTATGAGCATGACACTGTAGCCTGCAATGTCTTTATACACTGCGATTTTTTTGAGTTTGGTATATCAGTTGGTTTTAGTGTAGTCGTTAAAACGGAAATATGCAAAAATATGACTTTAACAAGCCATTATGCGAAAACTATGAGAGATAAAAAAATTTCACAAGAGCCAAATTCTGTCACATTTTGTGTCTAAAATAAGAAAAAAAATATCTGGTACAAATAAAAAATTTAAAAAATGGTGATGAAAATTGCGGTAGTCCGCGCCCTTAAGCGATGTAGCTCTTGATAACTCACAGAGTGTCGTGTAACCCACTTTTCTTTCCTCAGTTCTAACAATCACAAATACAGCCAAATAATTTTCTGGCATCGGTTCCGTTACTACCAATTATCGACCAGTGTTCTCCCCAGGCCCATTTTGCTGGTCGCCCCACCCGGCTAGTTTTCTCTACCACCCGGCTAAGAAACATATATTCCCATCAACACCATCAAGCTTATTCCATGATGCACCCAGCTGGTCTCGTTAAACACGCAGCTATAATTTGTGTTGGAGAGAACACTGTCGACATTAAAGGCGTTGGACCCGTAAAATTTCATTTATTTATATTTGTGCCAAACACTGTTCAACTTCTACACATCAGATAACGCGTCATTTCCTAAAATAAAAAAAAATTAGGCCCCATAGTTTTTGCATAATCACTCATCAAAGTCACAAAATGGCCATTGCGGTGTAGCCAAAATCAAAAAAAGTAATTAACTAATAAATTCAAAATTACAGTAACTGATAGTCAGTGTATCAATGCATTTTATGAAATGGTTAACAAAAGTTAGTTTTGAATATTTCAGTAGTAGCCAAAAGTCAAAATTTATGCAAAAATTTACTCATTTCATCAACTTTTTTAAAATACAAAAATTTATCGCTTTGTATTTACAAAAGTGTCTTGAAGTAGCTCACATAATTACGAAATAATATGAATTATCTTGTTTCTGCAAGTTAATTATTTTTTATAATTTTGGCTACACAGCAACTGCCATTTTGCGACTTTGATAGGTGATTATGCTAAAACTATGGGACCTAATTTTTTTTTTATTTGGGGAAATGACATGTAATCTTATGTGTAAAAGTTGAACAATGTTTTGGCACACATATAAAATTTTGAATTTTTACGGGTCCAACGTCCTTAAGAATGCTGCCTACCAATCGCTTAAAATGTGTTGCAGGGAGATACTAACATTAGAAAGGCATAATAACAAAGAAAAAAGTGTGTGTGGCCGAAAAGTAATTAGAAATTGAAACATATAGAAGATATAAATAATAATGATATTGAAAATTTTCAATTCCACTTAGTACTTGACTTTAAAATTGTCTTCATAAATGTAAACACGTATGTGTAACTACTTTCTTGGTTTAAACACCATTCAAAACTGTCATTGTTTAATCGGGTAGTATTTTACCTTGTGTTGAAATGCAAAATGTCATTTGGCAATGAATGCAGAAATTTTATAAGTGAAGCTGCACATGTCCACTGGAAACACTGAACAACGTTTAGACTTAATATAGTTCATAGAGAGCGAACACTGTTATACATAGCAATTGTTAACAATTTAAGTGTACTTAAGAGGAGTCTTCACCATTTCAAATTTCCACGTTTGACATGTGGGAGTGATGAGAGCCCGAGTACCAAGCTCGATGGGAAACACATTACCTGTATTCACAGTGCGCCAAACTGACATATAAGGTTATGTTGTAACCTTTTCGTATGGGACTTTAAGAGGGTGTGGTACATAATTCAACGCTAAAACCATTAATCTATAACTACAGGTTTCTTGAAGTCAATTTGCGAAAATTAAACAATAGCAATCCTAGACAATAGTTTAGGCCAACGTTTCAAACAAAATTGTTTCCAGTGTTACGAACTACTAAGGCACAATCTCTGAAGCCGGAACCTCGTGCATTTAACTGCGGCACAAGAGATTACGCGTAACGAATTAGTAATTCTGGATAAATATTCACTCATAAAGTTGGCAAATACTATTATCTGAGATTGTCATCGAGTATTTCATCCATATTGGCTTCGAAATAAGTGTAGAAATCAATTGACCTTTCAGCGTTTGTTTATCTACCACTCACTCTTAAGCGGTTGCCCTAAAATTTAATTTTTGGATAGTATTAAGTAAAGGCCAATGCATGCCTTATGCTTTGCACTTTACGAATTCAGGTGGTATTTTCGGAGTTACAGCTGGCTAAAAAAAAAATATATATATTTTTAGCCATTTTGAGTTGCCCAAAAGTAATGTTTCTAACAAGTATTACAAAATATTTTTAAAAACAAGGAAGCATATTTTCAAGTGTGTGTTCTTTTTGTAGATAAATGTAATAAGAATAAGTTAAGGGTTTCCACGTAAAAAAAGAAAAGTATGTGTAATGCACTACACCACCGTCCATGCATCAGGCAAGGCCTTCTCTTAAGTGCTTGAATAATTGTCCAGTCTGAAGATATGTGGATGGCAACACACGTGATTTTATCAACTGCATGGTGTGGTATAGTACAGTTAAATAATGTTCAAAAAGAGAGAACAGCTGGACACAATGGAAACCATAAGTTAGTATCAATAACCATAATGAACACAGGATGAAGAAATAACTTTACCTCACTCTTCATGACGTAGTTACTCTCAAATTTCTTGGCTTTTTTATCAACGCTCTTCACAGGATCCACCTGTTTCATGTATGTGCTTAACATAGCGGACACGGTGATGCCAGACAGAATGCACATTACTGGTGCCAGGACCAACATCAGACGCACCATCACACCCTGTAAATGATTCGACACTGAGAACAAAGCACACCTCAGGAACAGTGCCTACCATATATACCTGTAATTACTATAAAATGTAGATAGGAGTGTACAAGTACTTACAGAGCTGTACTGCACGTAAAGTAACGTATAACACACTTAAGGACAACACACATTTTGCGCAGATGGGCAGTCGCAACGTTTTGCTGGCTAAACCAGCTTCATCAGGCAGTAAGCGATAGTACACTGCAGTATGGCTGACTTGATGAAGGTTGTCACCAGTACACCTAGCAGCCAGAGGGCGAACTAGAGTGGTGGGAAGTTTGAAAGTGAAAGTAGATTATCTGATGTTTAGGTCTGGAGGTTGTCTGGATTTGGTGATATGCTGTATTGGTGGGCCAGTTCGCAGCGTCTCAGTTCTGCATTATTGTTGCTATTAGAGGGGGGGTAGTGCCCTCACCACTCTGGTGTTAAAAACAGGAGTCAAAGGTGAGTTTGTGGGAAGCTGCATGGGCAGCCACTGGTTTGTCCTGAATGTTTGAACTGGGACCGGCTATGGCTTGTTAGGTATCGGCCATGTGACCATTCATAACTGTAACTAATGGAACTGCAGTGAGCTGATATTATCCAGTTCCTCTTTACTCAATCATGTGGAAATATGATACGTTTTCCAAATCTTGTTCCTCTAATTTTTTTCAGAGCTTTTTTTGTAAACTTTTTATACTTTTTAATACTACTCAAAAAACTGCCAAAAAAATGTGGAATAAGGGGGACATTATGATGGAGTATTAGGTTTGCATAGGACCAAAGAACACCAGAGTAACATACGGGAAAGTGCAAATCCCAGAATAGAGACTAGAGGTTTCACAGTTATGTAATGTAAAATATGTACTAAAAAAAATGACTTTCACAAATCGTGTTTCCCCTAAAATTATGAAAATAATGCCTGATGTATTAGTTATATTTTTAAATAACTGAAACATAGTACGTGTTTCTTTATTAAAAAAAAAAAAAAAAAAAAAACAATTACAAATGTCCTCTGAAAAAATTCATGCAGACCTTAA
Source organism: Medauroidea extradentata (assembly GCA_003012365.1). NCBI lineage: Eukaryota > Metazoa > Arthropoda > Insecta > Phasmatodea > Phasmatidae > Medauroidea > Medauroidea extradentata. Next base: position 8,562 of record PNEQ01020955.1, read on the forward strand.
ACAGCATTACACACAAAGCCAAAAACTAAAAATGTAAACTAAATTCTAATCTAATAGAATCAGATATGTATAAACATTTTCAATAATTAATCAAATCCGTTCCAAATACAACCCGAATAGAAAATCCCAATTACACTACTACCATAAGATGAATATACAGTAAAAGCAATGTGCTGGACAGAGACTGCTGCATCTGCATTTAAAGAGAGCAAATAGCATGTGCTGAGGGGTGAAAACAGCGCTTTACTTCATGTGTTTATGTATCATTCAGGCAGTGACTCTCAAGACATGAAAGATGGTGGTTTCAGGGCTGTTTTAGCTAAGTTTTTTCTCACATAGTTATTTACAGTTATGGCTTACCAATACACAGAGCAGCAAAATTTTTGATATATGGAAGCATAGAGGAGTGTCAACAAACTTATTTTTAAACAAACTTCAATAGTAACAACTTGCATTTTGGATCTTTTATTTTTATTTATTTTTTTATTTATTTTTTATTTTTTATTTTTTTTTTTGGTGATTCCTGAGAATGTTGTAAAATGATTGTACTTGTTGGCTACGTGTTTGTAAACTCAAGAGTTTTACTGTATGTAGTAATCAATTCCTTGAGAGCACACAACAGAGTAGAATATCATAATATGTATTGCAAAAGCAAGAACTCAATTATAACAGAGTCATCTCGAGAAACCTTTTTTTAACACGCTTTTTTAAATAATAATAAAAAAAAGGAAAAGCAGTTTCAGCAGAAGGAACAAATACTGCGACACTGTGTGAAGCAGACTTGAAGCCAGTTTCATGACCGCGTGACATAGATTTTGTTATCTGCAGTAGCTACTAACACCACCTCAAACAGGCCCTCCTCTCGCTCTTTCCTTGTACCATTAATCCTTCGGCCGCTGGGACGGCTCCGACACCTTCCTCCGCCTTGCAAACTTACCTCCCTACCCACTCCAAGCAAGTGCGTTTCTCTCAAAATATAGTGCCCTTTTACATGCGACAAGATTTCGTATTTCTGTTGTCATTTGCAGTCATTATACATTCTACTTCAAATTGTAGTTTCGGATTTGGTATGTATTGATAATGATAATTATGAATTACAATTTTTATCTACGATTTTTATTAAAAGCTTTTATTACGACTCCGAATTACTACTTCAGATTAAGGTGATTATCAACGACCTATATTGAATTTCTAATATTGATTTTGATGTGATTTTTTACGATACGAGCAGCAAAAGAAAGACTAGATCTTACTACCAAGTATGAGATAATAATATACAAGAAAAGGGCAGGCAAGATTCTTCCGCTGCTCATGCTACCACTTGGCACTCAATAGGAAATGTTTAAATACGAAAAGGAAGCAAGCTACCTTTCTTGCTTTGTGAAGACAAGATGACATATCTGAGATAGCTCATCACTATTGACAGTAATTACCAGCAATAATGTGGACGTGTTCTTGAGATTAGAACAGCAACAAATCTTCTTTTAGAATAGAAAGCAAACACATTTCCATTTCTTATGCGGCCCCTTTCCTTTCTCCTTCAGTGTTCTAACACAGTAAATGATGATGCAAGACAGATTTGTATGCAATCACTATTTTAATTATGTTAACAAAGCTAAAAAGATAGTCTGATGGTAATAATAAATATGTGCTCGCTTCAACATTTCTCTGAACAAACTGATAAGCCACAATCACATTGCTCATTAGTGCCACCTCACGGCCTACTTCACTGTGGGCGCTGGCTTACCCTCCTGCCGCCTTGACCTATTCACACCACCTGGGTCGTCAGAAGCGCTGCCCCTAAGTAAGCTCTTCTGATACGACCCGCCTCGCAGCTCGTCCAGTAGAACAGGTCTTCCCGTCATCCATTGTGGCTGGAGCACATCCCGTCCACGCAGTGCCTCCCTTGAGTGGAGGGATGTCTGGCAGTTACACCTGTCACTTCCCCACTCATCCCAGGCCAGCACGCGGGAATATAATACAGGCACAGGGCGTAATTATTTGTCAGTTTACGCTAGTTAATGGACTATCTCCTGAGTTCTTCTAAGAATCTGTGAAAGGTTACAGCCTGCTCTCAGCCCTTGGCATCAAGTGGACCTTCGCTGACTATCCAAATAGATGAACAATGCTTCGAGATCTGCCGGATACTCTGCAACCACCGCCAAAGCAGTCAATGCACCGCACACATGTTCGTGTCAGGATTGGCAGTGGTTTTACCAGTAGGGACACCTTTCGGATAGCATGAACTTGTGTTCGTCCTTCTCCCCTAGCTTCCTTACCTACACTCCTCTGACCCCCTACCCCTCACTTACCCATTCCTTTTTCGACTCCCCTGGCTTCGGAGTGTGTCAAAAGGATCGCAATTGGCTGCTTTTCTGGCATTCACCAGTGGCAGATCTCATCTGGACCAAACGAAGAATCGCCAGGGCTCAGCAGTGTTTGCAATCTCAAGGAGTTCCACTTGGAAAAAGCAGAGTGTGAAGTGAACTACTGACATTGGCTAATGTGTTCTAACCCCATCGACCGTGCTACGGCCTCATAGACACCTGCAACCATTTGCTAGTCATAAGCATCGCACCAGAGTGCCTAGTATTGGCCTCCTGGAAAATGCATATTGGTATTTTCTAGTATTTGACCATTGCTAGCCCCCTTAATGTCGCTAGTAGGAGTTTATGTAAACCTAATGTCCCGTTACACCTCACTACTTTGCAATGACCGAAGGCTTATGAGGACACCTTACCCAGGTCTGCAAAAGCTATTGACAAGAAAGAGGACATCACCACTAATTTCTCGTAGAGGAGATAGCACTAGGCTTCAATGATCTCCTAGGGGTAAGAGGGATTGGGGGGGGGGGGGTAACTTGACCCTAAGAGTGAAATAAGAGGTAGTCTGGTAGTACATTCCACCCTCCTTCACCAAGCTCGTACGGTGTCAAAAACTAACAATATCCTCGAAGAGCGTAAAATATGTCACTTGTACCAGGCCAGAGGCCAGGTGGAGTTGCGCCTGGTCACGGCAGGTGTTCACAGAGTGTTTCAATGGCAGGTGTGCGCTAGTTGGTAATGGCAGATGTGTGGTACTTGAGTGTGTGTGGCGGATCAGTGGCGGTGGCAGGGCGTGTGTGAACTTAACACCGACGTGCGACATCTGCCATCCCGGCCGCCGCATGGCCATCTGCCAGTGCAGTACACATGGCTTCGCCGCCCCCTCCCTCTACCAGCACACGAAGAAGACAGTCTGGAAGCAGCGGCCACGACGGACGGAACGAGAGAGACATGGCGCGCTTCGGGACTCTGATTCGGCCCGAGAGAATTACGTAACATGCGTTTGCAACTATCCGGCCCATACTGACACCTAACCCAGACCCAGTCTACACTGGTCCCAGAGGCTACGGGATGCATGAGCAAACGGGTCATCCGGGAGCAAGACGCCGAGATGTTAAAGGAAGGTGTAATTGAACCGTCCAACAGTCAATATAATGCCCACATTGTACTTGTGCCAAAGAAGGATGGGACACTGCGCTTTTGTGCAGATTTCCGTCTGCTGAACCTGATGACAGTGTGTGCCCCTCCACCGCGAATCAGTGTTGATGAGTCCTTGGTAGGACTGGGTGATGGCCGAGTGTTCTAGACGTTAGACTTAAAGTCAGGTTATTGGCAAGTACCGATACGTCCAGAAGACCGTGAGAAGACAGCCTTTACGACACCAGATGGACGACTTTTAGTTTTGGAAGATGCCATTCAGGCTGAAGTGCGCTCCCTCAACCTTTCAGTACATGATGACGCAGGTGCTGGAGGTGTACATCGGGGAGTTTGTCGCAGCGTACCTCGACGACGTCATTGTCTGGTCCCGGACATGGGAGGACCATGTACGCCACCTGAGTTTAGTGTTAGAACGACTGGCAGTGCATCTACTTGTCGTCTCCCCTCAGTCAGAAGTGCCACATTGGTAGAACCTCTGTCGATTTCATGGGGCATGTGATCCGGCCGGATGGTAACTACGCCCATCCCGAACATCTGGACAAAATTGCCAACAGCACATTTCCGACGACCAGGAAACAAATGCAACGATTCATTAGATTAACGAACTGGTTGAAAAACTACATACCGCACTTCGCCACAATCGCCGCCTCTCTCATTGACTTGTTGTCTGTAAAAAGAAAATATGCCTGGAATGAACGTGCCCAGAAGAGATTTGAAGAGTTGAAATCGCAGTTCACCCAGTGTCATGCTTTGTCTCGCGTCAACCCTGAGAAGCGCCTCTACGTCCAGACAGATGCCAGCACAGAAGGTGCCGGCACCGTCCTATGCCAGCTAGCTGACGACGGGTCACGACTCATTATCAACAACAGTAGTGCCAAGTTCGGAGAAGCAGAACATCGCTATCACAGCAACGAGAGAGAGAGCCTGGCGGTAGTTTGGGCTCTTTGTAAGTACCGCCCTCACCTAGAAGGAAGACAGTTCACGTTACGGACAGACAACAAGTGTCTGACGTGGTTGGACACAATACAGGGAAGGAGGGGTAAACGCATCGGCTGGGCACTGTTACTACAGTCGTTTGATTTTACGATTGAGCAAGTCAGCGGAGTTGACAATGAACTCCCCGATCACTTGTCACAGGATCCACGAAGAGAAAGCTTTCGCTTTATTTTAAGAAATGAGGGGTAGACAAACTGTGTTACGTACATAGTACTCACCAGCAGAATGTTGCTCTCCGACGTGCACCGTCATATTTTTCAACAGCTTTAACCTTTTTTTTTTTGGAAAAATTTTTGCGATTTTTTTACGGTTCCTGAGAGTATATTCGTAAAATCGCTACCTTCCTAAAATCCGGGGTCAAGTGTATTTCATCAGAGGATGTACTATTTTGTGTTCACCCACCTGCAAGTACTGATTCTATAAATACTTGTGCATCTTTGTGTTTTTTAGTAATTAGTAGCCAAGCAGCCGCTTCCCACCTTTTTGTTTGCATGACTATAATTTAATTGATATAACAAGTTATTTCCTGTTAAAGTTCAACACAATTTTTAAGGACTTTTGTGGGGGGTTGGGTATCAGAATTGGCCCAATTCTGTTATAGCGAGAAAACTGCTATAGCAAGGACCAAACCCGGAACTGTAACAACTCGTTATAACAGGACTCTACCATACTTATTAGAGATTGGGATTTGACTTAAAGAGAAGAGGAGGGATGAATTATCCGTAGTCTGTATTTAGGAACGAATCCAGTATTTGCCTGGAGTAATTTTGAGAAGCTATGAAAACAAGACTCGATTAATCAAACCTGAAATCAAATAGGCAGTGCCCTCTTGTCGTGAGACCAATGTGTCGTAACTACGTCACTGTCTCGGTTCCAAAGTTGGTGAAAGACTAGTGGTACACAATAAAAGTAAAAGTGAGCAAAAGCGGATAAAGGAGAAGGTACACAAAATTCCAACAAATACTGAAACATATGCATAATTACCACTCACAGCAAAATAGATGCTGGTGACACCATACAGTACAAGAAAAATATTGGCATCAGAGAGACGTGAAAAACAGAAGTACAAGCCAGCAGGGAAGAGGAACACTAAAATCTGCAGGTCAAAATAGAAGGATGACCATGATGTGGGCTGATGCTCTGATACCGAGGCTATGATGGGGATGTGGTTCTTGGCATATGATGGATCCAACAGTGAGTAGAACCGACCTGTCCATGGAGAAATCTTCCCTGCAAAGAAAGAGACACAAGTTACTATAGACCTATTTATAAATAAAAAAAGTGAAGGTTGCTGTCTTCTCTAATACAGTAAAACCCCTTTATAACGACCCCTCACGGTTCCCGAGATTAGGGTCGTTTTAGAGAGGTGGTTGTTATAAGATTTGGGACCAATTTGGAACCTCTACATGTCAAAATAGGCCGTTTTTGCATTAAGACCATGTTCAGTCATCTTAAGCAATAATAAATCTTACATTTAAACTAAGCTATACAACATTTATGACCAGGCATCTTTTTAAGAAAAGGCGATAGTGTATTCTGCTCTCGGGGCTTTTCTTTTACGCTGTGAACGCTTCGAAAGGCACGTGCTGTGAGGTTACGTGCCGTGTCGCCGCTTGCTTGTTATCAGCCGGCAGGGAGGATAGACCATGATGTAGAGTGGGGGGGAGGGGAGTGCCGGAGATGGCTACGCGCGCATGCACCGATCAATACCACAGCCACAGCAGCTGTCTTCTTCAGCGCGTCAGCTTGCTCTGCCTTGAAACCGACAGAACGATAATCGCGGGCGTGCACTGTGACGTAACGTTATCACTCACTTAAAATATTAAACTTACATGTCAATGCAAAAATATTTCGTTCAGGACAAAGAAAATGTAGTGACATGGCCTCCACTCTACTAAAAGTGTAATATTAATTAGTTAATTAATTAGTTAACAGCATAGTCGTAGCTGTTGTACGAGCAAACGTTTAAATTTATTAAAGAGTACAGAAAAGAAAAAAAAATCATGAAAAAACTACAAGTACACTAGTAAGAAATTTACCAGATATAATATCCAACAAACGTGATAAATTAGGCAGATCATTTGTTTACTATTATCACTGCGTTGACGGGACACTAAACAAACACACAATAAAAGAAAGTCTGACACATTAAAGGGCCGAACAACTGTTTCCTATCTTTTATAAATATCCTCCGCTTACAGGCAAGTTTTGTGCTCTAAGTTGGCCGAACCATTTCAGCACAGCTTCCTCCAAATTGGCGTGCATCTCACGCCGTAGTTTTTTTACGTTTGCATTGCGTCCTTCCTTCTGCACTGCATTTACGATCTCGTCCATCATTTTTAAGATTATAACAATGTTGATTTCGGGATGCCAAACTCCCGCGCAATCTCTGATTTCGGCTTCTTTGTTGATTAAAAATCAAACCTAATAATCGTAACCAAATCATAAGCCAAAAGAACTGCGTGGGTTGCCAATATTCGTTCACAAACTCAAACCAAATAAATTACAAATTGAAATCGTGAAAATAAGTGTACTAAGTCGTCGTAAATCGTACAAAACCAAGAGAAATCCAAAAGTCGCGTAATAAAGTTGTTATAATAGAGCAAACAGAGAGCGTGTTGCGTATCTAACAGCGACCGAGAGAACACTGGCAGTGGCACGTGAACAAAGGTGGAGAAAGCCGAGCACGCCGGGTATTCACGAGAGGGAAAAGGAAGATAAAAGTACCGTTACGGCTGGAGAGAGGAAGGATGAGTCACCGCTTGGCGCGTGCAGTACAGTTCTCGCCACTAGAAATGCAACATGGTGCACAAAAACCTATTTTTTGCCGATTTCCTTGAAATTTGAAATAAAAAAAAATTAAAAAATCACAGTTTCCCAAAAACGGGTCGTTATAGACTGGTGGTCGTTATAAAATGGGTAGTTATAAAGAGGTTTTACTGTATTATTTTTTACTTCATTTCATTACCAACTTGTAACAATAACAAACAACAATACTGTAACATCATACTGCAATGAAAGTCAAATGATTCTCTTCACATTTATGTTCAGTAAAATATTTTTATAATATTCCCAATTATAAAATTTTCCTAGTTATAAGACTACCTCATTTCATCCTTACAAATGTCTTTAAATAGGAAATTACCTTATTAAGGTTTTCCTTTCACTACGCAAACATTTTTTGATTACCTTGGAAATTGTTACACCGTGTTTTACTTTGGAGTGGAATACATACACAATCTCGGCTTCCATGTTTAAAACGAGAAAAATTAGTCTCCTAAACTTAGGCGGTAAACAGGGAAGAAGTAGAGAGGAGAGGACAGCAAGGTGATGCTTTCTACAAATGTGTGATTATCTGATATGGAGAAAGGAAGTACAGTACCACTGATGTGCAAGAAAGTATCATACAGGATATAATGTACATAAATTGTAACATATGGAGCAGGAACATGAAGATTGGACACAAGAGCAACAAGAAAAATGGAGGCGGTGAGCATGAACATCTCACAATAACTTCACCTGATATTATAGTACTTTGTCAAGGACAACAAGTACTGTTTGAATACTCAGAATATTGGTCACATCAGCTACCAAATTTGTCCTGCTCATGACATTAACTTCATTGCATGCAAAAATAAAATCCTTGGTGTATAATGTATAGGATCCAATAACAATTATCAATAAATAAAGTAATCAAATAGCCAAAGCTTTTACGGACAGGGGCAACCAATATGGTAGTTGGGCATTAATTAACAGATAAAACTGTTTCCACTCATACGACAAATGTTTCCTGTTTACACAACTAGGATGCTCACCAGTAAATGTGAGTGCCCCGCCCACCACCACAATGACAGACGCAGTCCCAACAACCATGGCTCGGAAAAGGACCTCAAAGTCTTCCTTGCTCAAATGGCTTCGAAGGTAGTCAACAAATGCATGCAGCTGACACAAGCCGAAAACTCCAAGGGCCTGAAACGAAAAAAAAAAAAAAAAAACTTTCTTCAGTTACTGTTTGGAACACAGAATAAACAGTACAAATATTTAGTAGTGTTGTTGTTATTCATACAACACACCTATATTACACTAGTTTCCGTAGTAAATATTTAACTCTTTACTGAATTTCTTAATACAATTTTGAGTATTGCTAAACATCTAACACATTTTGTATTTGATTACATGTGAAACCCTCTTAAGAAGTTTCCCATCTAAGAAATTTCCTGTTTAGTAAGTGTAATAATTTTAGACCTTGCCTGTAAACACAAGAGTAACTTAACCCTGTTAATAAGTTTTCCTGGTTAATAAGCATTATTTCTTTCTATCTCACCACAAACGTTTTAACAGCGTTCTATTGTTTTCAAGTAAACTATTTTACCTGACTTACACCACCATAGTTCTAAAAAAGCCCATCACTGGGCATGCACACGGCCTACTAGGAAGAGTGCCGCCTAGCAGAGTAATGGATGGTGTAAGGGTGCAGTGTAGTGTGTGACAACTGTGCCTCCAACCTACATGTAGAATGTAGCTTGTGATAACTTGCCTTTCTCAACAGCAACAACATCCAAGGCTCTCTCACCTAAGATATGCTATATTCGTACAAACATGGACTTTTGAACACATCAGGTTCATGTGATGTCATAAAGTAAAATGTATGCTTTGTTTTACTTTAGGGAAATATTTGCACATATAGTAAGCAGTAACTTTCAGTTCACGTAAGTTAAATTTAATTTTAAGCACATGTGCATCCAAAAGAAAAAGGTGACAAAATGTGTTATTTTTCCTCTTATTTATTTAGTTAAATTGTAACCATTGAGCTGTATCATTGGGAGAAGTCCAATGTTTGGATTGTGATAATTTCAAGAGCCATTCATTTGATTGTTATGATAAAAGTATGTTGTATAATTATGTAATATTAAGGATGTTGCCTAGCTCAGAGCCACTGAAGCAGCAAGGATAAGGTTCTTACATGTTAAATTATACTTGGTGGGGCGTAATGACATTTTGTGACATTGCTTCTGGACAGAAACCATTATCTGCATTAAGAAGGTGGAGGGGGGCGGGAAGAACCCAAAATTAATAAAATTGCAAGAAAAAAATGATTCATTAATAACCGTTTGAGTGTTTTCTGTGTTTTCAAACACATTTTCAGCTCACAGTTTCAGGGTATTGAAAAATCTGCCTAAAAGATCCTGTGATGAATAAAAAAGTCGGTGGTGGATTACATGTAGCTTCAACAGGTGTTAAGCGAAATCGAAAATAATTTAACATGTAAAATCCTATGCTTGCTCCCGCCATGGCTTTGTGGCAGACAGCTCCTATAAGTACATTGGCTCTATGAGAGTGTATGTTGCCTTGTATGTTTTGCTTAATTTTATTACGTATAATCACAGTGGTGTTGCATAGCAATCCAAATACTTTTCCTAACCATAATTATTTTAAGAATCATTTAAAATGATTATGAATTCTGTTCATACCTGCACAGTTTTTTTGGTTGATGGGTAGGTGAATATTTTCCATTTATTCATTCATCCATAGCAAAACCAGAAATAGACTAAGTACTGAAAGGGTTGCTAAATTAGTATTTTATTACATGATACTGAAAAGTAAAGCAGAAACTGCAACACTTGACTGATACCTTGTAGCGTCATTTGTTTTTCGCAATACATTCAGTCTCTTGGTCATTTTGTGTGTAAGTGTTTGAAATGTGAACAATGTGCATGTGATTATTATGTACATGCAACTATTATATTGAGATAAGTAGTGTTCTTTGCAATTTCCGGCATAATTATATTATTATTTTTTTGTAATTTCTTTTGAATGTTTCTGTTGCAATAGTTTGAAGCATGAACACTATGTCTATGGTCTTTTACGATCAACAAGTAGGTCTACAATGATGACTTTTCTATAAGTGTTACATGTAATTAGCATAATTCAGTTTTTTTGGTCATTTTGTATTTTTTCTGCTATTTGTTTGAAATATGAACAATGTGGATGTGCAATAATAGAAGTGTTCCTTGTGTTTTCTTGGCATAGAAATGGTGTTCTGGAATAGTTTGAAAAACGTACCCTATCGCAATCAATGTTCTTATCTTATTGTGATGACATAAAGAAGTTATTAAAATTATAAATACTGTAGAGTCAGTTTCATTTATTAACAAGTAATGAATTCTAAATTGCTGAATTTTCAACAATTAACATGATACAAAATATTATCATTAACAAAGTAGTAATATTTAAATTAAATTTAAGTTTTTCCCATGCGGGCAAAACTGATATTTCCCAGGACGGTAAATACAGGATTTTTCCATGGTATTTACCAGGGATGGGAAAAACCTTGCCAACCCTGTTAGTAGAGGGGCACAGGGGAAAAGGGGAAGGGAATCAACCAGAGTCTGTTTAAGAAACCATCCCAACATTCACCTGGAGTGATTTAGGAAAACCCTGGAAAACCAAAATCCAGATTGCCATGGCCAGAGATTGAACCCGGATCCTCCAGAATGTGAGACAAGTATTTTACCACTGCTCTAGTGTAGCATGACTTTGAAAAACTGTCACATGTATGTTTAATTAATAGATACCATACTTAAAACCCTTTTTACAACATAAAACATGTAATTTAAACACATAGAGGATATAATGTTGGGCAGTGGAATATGAGTTATACAACACATAAAAAAAAATCACATTTTTGTGGATAACTAAATGCTTTGCAGTCACTGATTTACAAAAGCATTTTGCTCAATTTACACAAGATGAGTTGATTTAACCTTCAAGGGAACTTGCTTTGCAATACATGGCAACAAATAGGCTGTACACATTAAAAAATATATATAATACAGAAATATAAAGTAATGCCCTCACCAGCATATGCTCAGAGCTCTGGACTGGCTGGAAGCCAACAAAGCTGATCTGCATGGAAAGAATAGTGCCAATACAGTAGAGTGTGCTGTAGGCCACGTAAATACGATGCGAGAACCTGCCTGTGACCATTAGGACCAGCACATGCAGAGGGATCAAATTGATAAGGAACACGTAACCTCCCCACGACGACACCTGTAAGGTGACACAGTCAAGAAACCTTGAAAATAATTATGACAATGCTAACAACTAAAAATAACTATGTAATATCTGTAGAATACACACAACTGATCTTATCAATAGCAACAAACACACAGATGTACCTTAATCCACTAACTTATTACAATTCTGAGTGTTAACAACCAGAGGCTGCAAACACATTTTTGCATGTACATTCTAGATTTTAGTTTGTGTCAAAATATTAATACCGTATGGTGTTTTCACTTCCATACTTTTCTTTTACGCATGTAAAACATACATTGACCATGATATATTTAGCATACAAAATTTGGAGAATCAAGAAATAATTCTTAACAAATATGGAAATATGTAGAACTTAACAACTTCTCACCCTCGCATCAGTGCAAGAGTTGAGGGTGGCATCGTCAGACCTGGACTACCCACTACTAGAAATAATACGGCGACCATGATGTAGTTTGTTGTTTATATCTTGTGGTGATAGCCGTAAGGTGGGTTTGATTACAGGCAGTTGGCCAGGGGAAGGGATACTAATAATGCTCCAATTTCCTTCCTACCAACAGGCTATATACAATAAGGGAAGCAGAGTGCAGGCAGGTCTAAGACACTATTTATGTGTGAACTGCCACAGTAACAAACCTAGGCACGAGAGCCAACAATGAGAAATATAGGCATGACAGTGGGTGTTCATCTCTGTAGGGTGATAGGTAAGTTAAATGAGAAGCCAATAAACGTCTCACATGATACCAATCTTGTTTCTTTAACTAGCCACAAATGCACCTCGACCCTTCGCAACAATGTTAGCTACCAAAGAAAAAAGTATGTCTTATAAAACATTTTACTGTTGATTCCTCTTAACTTTACAATATGCATAGTTCTGTTCACAGAGGTTTTTACATCAGGAATCCATTATTCATTAACTAACTTACTTAACATGTGCATTTACCACCCCAGTTTTAAAGTCACCAATAACTAATTTATTTCGACTGTGACCATAGTTGTACAAAAATATCAATAAATATATTAAATATGAAGCAAAGCCAGCAAATGGCAGGTGACTACTAATAATTAACAAAATTCAGTCAAAATTCCAATTTATTTCAATACTACAGAATTTCACATTCAGAACCAAAAATGTAGCTCATTTGACTTGATAAACTAATGACATTTATTTTACTTCATGAATCCTCAAGCATTTATTTCATAATTTCACGAAGCGTTAATTTACCTGTACTGTGTGACTTCACAAAAAACTGCAGTGGTGAAAACATTTTTGGATTTTGAACAACGTGTAAAACAAAGTGCTTTAGTATTTATCAATGATAAACCTAACGGTTGAATAAATTAGATATGTACTTCTTACAGGATTACGTGCAATATTCAATGTTGGTAAGTATTGAAGATAGGCATTGCAACAACATCCCATCTTCTATTCCTAGACGTAAAGCTAAAATCCTGTAAAATTCTTGGAATTTTTCCAGGGAAAAGATAATGTACTCTCCAGTGTAACTAAAAAGACACAGGAGAAAATATAACCTAAAATACAAAAGATCTTACCATGTAAAAATATGCAAGTGCTGCCAGCGTAGACCAAAAAATTGTTCCAGTCTTCACAGCTTTTATCCACATGTAATATGTCAGAAGCATGCAGAATATGGCAATACCTGGTGAAAAAATATAACTTGTTTAACCAAAAAAGTAATTAATACTTGTAACAGTTGATGTGTTTACATCAATACAATACTCCAGCACACACAACTTTTGAAACTATAACACCCTGAATGTCACATGTTGTAAAGTCGCATTAACCTTCAAAATGTAACAAAGTATTGTACCAGTAAGTTGTATTTGTTGGTTAGGTTCCTGAAAACAACATAAATAGAAAAAATACAAACAGTTGAGCCACACGCTCACTGCCTATCAGACAGCAGAGAGTAGTATTTATTCTGCTTTACAATAAACATCTTCCAGTAAAAACAATAAAATTGAGAATTAATAATTTAATTTGTTTACTGTGTTATAAAATTAACAGCACCACCTTTTAAACTCTGCACTTTATTTTAGGTCTAAAATTATAACTACCTGTATAAACATGAGACTTAAGCGAAAATTTCCAATTTTACATAAATGTGAACATTATTTTCAAAAACATAAATTAAGGACTTACAATATGCAAGTTAACAAAAATTATGAGCAGTTCTTCAACTACAATACTTTATAAAGTTTCTGCAAATCAGTCATAGCTACTATTTTCAATTTTTGCACATCTTATTTTTCAAGAGAACTGGAAAAATAGATACATAAGTAATATACCTGTTATATTCTGAAGTTATCGCAGACTAATTACTACATCTAAATTGCCACATTAATGTATGCTAATACCCGTTTTACATGAAAATTTCATTGCTACAAAACTTATGGATGAGGACATACTGGGTGAATCATTTGAACGTAAACATACTCGTTTTTAAGAATAAGTTATGAATCTTTTAAGTTCCATGATTTTAAAATATCACAAAATATAAATAATGAAAAGGGAAACGGTTACATGTATTTTTCAAATTAAAAAAATCTACAAAATTTAAGAATGCACAAATCATAGCAGGTCCAGAAAGAGACAATTATAAATAATTTGTTACAGCAGAACTTTGCACACCAATTAAAAAATTATCAAATGAGAACAAGAAGGATAAAGGGTACACAAACATTGTACTTGAACAATTATTAAATTTTCTCTTTTCCATGAACAACTTACATTCTTATACACAGAAGAAAAGAAAAGAAAAAAAAACCTGGCTCATCAGATACTATACATCCACTAATAAAAACTGCAATTGTGACTATCTATTCAAAACTGGTTGCTAACAAAACATACTTTCATGAGGCACCTACAGTGCAATGCACCTAATTTAGTAATTTTTTTCAATGGTTTAGAATGAAATTAGCTGGAAACCAAGGGAATTTTCATTAAACAACAATCACAGTAAACTTTAAACTATACACAAGGTGAAAAAAATTATAGCAGCATGCACATGTACATACGAGCATTAATGTGGTTTCAGGTGACACTTTTAACAATAATATATATATTATTTTACTAAAAAATTATATGTTACTAATTCTTCCTAAAGATTACCTTCATTGTCATATGAGCCAGCCACTGATCTTGATATGTATCCCGGGACAATAGCAATCATTGCTGCTGCCACTAGACCTGATGCGGAATCCTGTTCAAACAGTATACTTAACAATATCAAAACATACCTACATAGATTTACACAATCAGTTTTTTACAACAGCAACAAATTGGTAATACTGTATTGCATACAATAACTACCGTTCATTTGAGATGAAATTACAGACTAGGTTCTTATTCAGTCAATAATAGCAATAACTTTCTTTTGATATGTACAACTAGCACTATACATTTATGAAAAGAACTTTGCATGGTTCAGTTTTCCCAGACTGACACAAAGATCGAAAGCACATGCAGAGACATTTTCTTACAAAGACATTTCTGTGATCTTTGAAATTTTTTTTGCATTGGTGGTGTACAACTGTTGAATATATGTCATTGCTGATGAATGTTGCTGACTCACAGAAAACCCACAGTTACATAGAACCAAACAAATCAGCAATGAAAGAGAAACAGTATTATAATGTCGTCGTACCAGGCCATAGGCCAGGTGGAGTTGCACCTGGTCGCGGCAGGTGTTCACAGAGTGTGTCAGTGGCAGGTGTGCGCTGGTTGGTAATGGGAGATGTGCGATACTTGAGTGTGTGTGGCAGATCACTGACAGTGGCAGGGCATGTGTGAACTTGACACCAACGTGTGACATCTGCCATCCCGGCCATCTGCCAGTGCAGGACACATGGCTTTGCTGCCCCCTCCCTCTACCAGTGCATGAAGAAGGCAGTCTGGAAGCTAGTGATGGGAAATGTAGTTCGTTTGGCAGACCTAGGTCGTTCAGAACTATTCACACAAGTGAACTGTTCTTTGGATGCAGTTCATTTGAACTATATAGTTCACCATCTGAAAAAGTTCAAGTCGAGATAGGGATTTGTACATATGTTGTCATAAATCACACGTGCAACGTTCAGACGTGTATTTAATGGTCTTTAATGCTTTTGTCATAATTGTTATACGGCATATGTTTCGAACTATAACCTTTATTGTGCCATCATGGATTGCCGATATCTATTCTGTTCTAGCACAACTTCAAAATATAGTGGTGGCGTGTCATTTATCTAAAAAAAATATATTTAAGTTACTATTTGTTTTATGTATATTAAAAACATCAAAGAAAAAAAAGGAAGTTTGATATGTTCAGTTGACAAGTCGCAGAACTGCGGAAGTGTGGAACACAAAACGAACGACGCGAACTGCTTCGTTCCGCGAACTATATAGTTCGACGACAGACGCGAACTGTGCTTCGTTCCTCGAACTAGATAGTTCGACGAACGACGCGAACTGCTTAGTTCAGCGAACTATATAGTTCGACGACAGACGCGAACTGTGCTTCGTTCCATCGAACTAGATAGATCGACGAAAGACGCGAACTGCTTCGTTCCTCGAACTATATAGTTAGACCGATCAATAGATTTTAGTACCTAGGAAGTTCGCCGTCACGATACAGGTCCTCGCGTTTTCCCCTCTCAATCATAAATTGCCTATATTCTGTTCTAAAAAAATTACTTATATTTCTAGACTCTTCGTAGTTAATATAATCAATATAATCCCTAAAACCTTACATACGTATACGCGGTTTGTAACAAATTGAGAACTTCTGAAGACCATCTTCTCTACGATAATATTTAAAAAATATTATATATTGTGACTTCAGAAGTTCATTGTTCAATAAAGTGTAGTCTACGAAATCTGATTGTTAATAAAATGCATTTGTTTAAGTTTAAAAGTGACAGGAAACTATAAATAATCTCTTAAAACAAAAAAA
>PNEQ01020960.1:0-13597 GCA_003012365.1 Medauroidea extradentata
TACGACAGTGGTTGTCTAATGCTCCTGAAGTAGTGGAATCCGTGGCACCTGAGTTGCAACGAGCAAAGTTACAGATAAGATTTGCTGATGATGCATCTGTGAGAACATTGGGAGTTGAATGGCATCCAGCAAGTGATACGTTTGCAGTGTCAGTGGCACAAGTCACCCAGTATGATGTTATTACAAAACATACTTTATTGTCTGAGATTGCCAAAGTGTTTGACCCCATGGGATGGTTATCACCTGTAACTATCCGAGCAAAACTCATACTACAGACACTTTGGGAACGGCAACTCGGTTGGGATGATCCACTTCCTATTGACATCTGTGAAAACTGGAAAAAATATAGGGCGACACTAACTGTCCTGGAGAACATCAGAATTGATAGATGCGTCATGCAGGGAGAACCATGTACATTGGAACTCGTAGGATTTTGTGACACATCCTTAAATTGCATATGCTGCAGTGGTGTACATGCGCTCTCAGTATGCAAATGGCAATACACTAGTGCGGATTGTGGTTTGAAAAACCAAAGTGGCAACAGTGAAGCAAGTGTCTCTACCACGACTGGAGCTGTGTGGAGCTGTGTTGTTGGCAAAATTGATGGATGTGGTAAAACATGCGCTTACAAGAGATGTAACAAGAGTGATAGCACTGACCGATTCAACAATTGTATTGGCATGGTTAGCTTCATCACCGAGGCAGTGGAAGACCTTTGTAGCCAACAGGGTTGCATTAATTCAGGAACTCATTCCAGCGGATCAGTGGCAACATGTGAAAAGCAGTGACAACCCAGCCGATTGTGCTTCACGTGGATTGTCGCCAAATGAACTACATAATCACTCGCTGTGGTGGGCTGGGCCTACATGGTTACGGGATTTGGAATGGCCTAGTAATGCGGACACCACCACTGATCAATCCATGATTGAACGAGAACATAAGAGTGCATTAGTATTTACATGTACAATTGTTGAGTCTTCACTTCTGGAGAGATGGTCATCCCTGACAAAACTTCAGAGGATAACAGCATGGTGTTTAAGATTCAGCAAAAACTACAGATTACCAAAAGATGAGAGGCTCATATGTGAGTATGTAACAGCAAAAGAACTTCAAAGGGCATTATTCCAATGGGTGAAATGTGTGCAGTACGACAACTTCAAGGCCGAGATTCAGTGCCTTAATAACAGCAAGCCATTGCCTGACAAAAGTCGCATTATAAGTCTGACACCTTTCATGGATGAAAATGGAATACTTAGGGTGGGCGGTCGCCTGAACAGAGCAAATATTCCAGAACTTCAAAATCACCCTGCATTGCTACCTCATCACAGCAAACTTACGGAGCTGATAATATTGCACGAGCATCATGTGAATCTCCATGCAGGCCCTCAATTGGTGCAAGTTGTCATTCAACAGAAATTTTGGATTCTTCGGGGTAGGGACACTATTCGAAGGGTAATTAAGAGATGTGTGACGTGTCACTGTCAAAAAGCAGTACCAGCTAAACAATTGATGGGATGTCTCCCTGCAGCTCGAGTACGACCATCTCGTCCTTTCCTGCACTGTGGAATAGATTACGCAGGTCCCGTCACTCTTCGAAATTGTAAGGGAAGGAGCAACATAACATTCAAAGGTTATATTGCACTGTTTGTCTGTTTGTCAACTAAGGCAGTTCATTTAGAGTTGGTGAGTGACTTATCAACCCCTGCATTTATTGCTGCATTTAAGCGTTTCATTGCATGTCGTGGCAGACCCAGTGACATATATAGTGACTGCGGTACAAACTTTGTTGGCGCTGCCAGAGAACTGGCAGAACTATTTGAACTGATCAAAACAAAGGAGCATCAATTAGCAGTTGGGAGATGTTTTGCTGCACAAGGTATATCCTGGCATTTTAATGCACCTGCAGTACCACACCAGGGAGGACTTTGGGAACCAGGGGTGAAAAGCATGAAACACCATTTACGCCGAGTTGTAGGAGGCAGTACATTAAATTTTGAAGAAATGTACACAGTGTTGACAATGGTGGAATCATGTCTATATTCAAGACCTCTCACAGCTTTATCAAGTGACCCCAATGATTTATCAGTGTTAACCCCAGGGCATTTCTTGATTGGAGAATGCCTTCTAGCCATTCCACAAGCTGGTGCAGAGAGAGAAAAAACCAAATATTTGGCAAGATGGCAATTGTTGGAGCGATTAGTTCAGCATTTTTGGCAGAGATGGTCAACGGAATATCTTTCTCGACTCCAGAATCGTCCTAAATGGTGGTCTAAAGAGCCTAATTTACAGCCAGGAGACATGGTCATTGTCAACGACGAGAAGTTGCCGAGACAACAGTGGAAATTGGGTCGTATCGTTAATACGTTTCCTGGTGAAAATGGACTGGTGCGCACAGTGATGGTGAAAATGGCTACTGGAGGTTTGAAAAGACCTATAACAAAATTAGTGCCACTGCCTTTCCAAGCTTGAATTATTGATTCAGTTCGACATGTTAATACAGTTGCAGTTTAATTAGAATGATATTATTTTGTGTACGCTTATTGTGTGTTTTAACTGTGTGATATTATGGTTGTTAATGGAAGTTAACAAGGTGGGCGGAATGTTTGAACTTATCATTAGCGAAAGGTTATAGGTTATGTGTACATTGTTGTTTTGTGTTTTGTTTGAGAAGCTGTTTTTTGTTTTTGTTTACTGGAATTATGGTGGAGTAAAAGAACATTGTGTTATTTGATAGGATAGTTAATTTTAAAGTATTTTATTTTGAAATCTTGCAATCCCACAGCATTTACTATGAAACAGAAAGAGAAATCAATTTTTGATTAGTATACATACATACACACTTGAATATACAAACAAAGACAATTCAGCTTAGGAGCAAGTTTTCTACATACAAAGCAACACAATCATAATATACCTCATGGTATACATACATGGTTTAATTTATGTACATTGTTCATTAACATAAAAGCTAAGGTAATTTATAAAGAATTATTTATATACAAGGTTCATTAACATTAAAGCTAAGGTGCTCTTCTAAAGAATAAAATGCATTAGCAATTAAAAAAAACTTTAGTTTGTGTAGTGATTATCAATCTGTAGACCCAAGAACTTTGTAGAATTTATATTTGTTAGGTATTTTTCACTTATGTTTATGAGTACATCAGAACTACTTTATTGACTGTGAGAAATTCCATGCAATTGGATTTGGCATCATTAATAAAAGGCAAATTTACTGCAAACCAATTTGCCAACTTTCAAAATGTGGCCTGAGACTTTGTTCTTAGCTGATGTCTTGTTCATGCATTTATTAGTATGCTTGTGTCATCTGCAAAGAGTACTGTATTGACATCTGATTGCAGTGTTTGGGGTAAATCATTAATGAAAATTAAGAAGAGCAGGGGTCCCAGAATTGAGCCCTGTGGCACACCATACTTCGTTTTATCGGAGACTGTTGTTATTTGTTGCCTAGTACATAGGTAGGATCTTATTAGTGCATTAAATTGATTATTGATTCCATAGAATTTAAGTTTTGGTATTAGCAAGTCATGGCTGATGCAGTCAAAGGTTTTGTCAAGTCGCAGAATATACCTAAAACATGTTCTTTTTTATTTAAAGCATTTAAGATGAATGAGGTTAGATTATATGTAGGATGACTAGTTGACAGACCTTTTCTGAATCCATATTGGGAGGCTGTTAATATATTGTTAGATTCGATATGATTGATTAATCTTGTAGCAATGATTTTTTCAAAAATTTTTGAAAAAGTAGATAGTAGAGCTATAGGCCTGTAATTTACAGATTTCCTCTTTTCACCTTTTTGTGTATAGGTTTGATCATAGTTAGTTTTAAGCGTTTAGGATAGATTCCACTTGTTAGCATACTGTTGCAGATAGAACTTAGTGGCTCACAAATCAAGTCAGAGCACTTTTTGAGTAGTGCACTAGTTATACCACCATATCCGGAAGAGTGTTTCATTTTAAGATACTTAATTGCCTTAAAAATTTCTTGAGGTGTAACTGGCAAGACATTTATATGTGGAATTGATGCTGGATAGGCTAATTTAAGATAATCATAAACGTTGTCCAACTGTGGCTGGTCGAGTATAATTGATTCTACTACGGTGGCAAAGTATTTGTTAAACTCTTCTGCTATTTCCTTAGGGTTATCAATTTTTCTGTCTCTAGTAAGCAGGTTTATGGACACTGTGTTGGTATGTTTCTTACTTTCCAGTTCTTTCTGTACGATTTTCCAAGAGGTTTTAGTTTTGTTGTTTGATTTTAATATTTCTTTGCTTATTGCCATGCTTTTTGATTTCATTATAACTTTCCATAACATTTTACAGTATTGCTTGTAAAATGTTTCAATATCGGGATGAAAAGTGGTTCTGTACAGACGATGTAGTTACTTTTTCCTCTTACAGGAGATTCTTATCCCTTTAGTTAACCAAGTTCTGTTGTTTTTGTCACCAATTTTTATATATTTGTCAGGAAAATGAGCGTTAAATAATCTAATGAAATTAGAATGAAAGGAATTAAAGTTATCATTTATATTTTCAAGTTGGTTAATAGAATTCCAGTTTTGGGTTGCAAGATCTAGGCGAAAGCTGTTAACGGACTCCTCAGTTATGCGTCTGATTTTTATTTTATTTTTTGCATGGCTGGTGATTGATTTTGGATTAGTGGTGGATGAAATAGAGATTATTTTTATTTTACTGTCATGATCTGACAATCCATTAAGATATGGCCTAACATCTACTTTGTTTCTTAAACTATTGTCTATAAAGAAATTGTCAATAGCTGTACTGGAGCTGTTTGTTCCTCTGGTGGGGAATTCAACAGTGGGAGACAGATTGAATGTCATGAGTAGTGATAATAATTGGTTTTTTTGCATTACTGTCCTTTAAAAAATTGACATTAAAATCACCACAGAGAACAAGATTTTCTGAGACATTGTACAATTTCATGAGAATTTTTTCTAGGTTACTAAGAAACATTTCAAAGTGGCCGTCTGGTGATCTATAGATAGTAGCTATAGTTATATGCATAGAGTCATGATTTAGTCGGCATGCACAGCACTCGATAATTTTTTCAATACACAAAGATGTTATATCAATTGCAGTAACATTTAGGTTGTTACGTAAGAATATACAGACACCTCCCATTGCATTTATGGTTCTACAAAAATAAGCTCCTAAAGTAAATCCATCTACATTTGTTTGTAAAATCTCTGAATTACTTAGGTGATGTTCTGAGAAGCATAGAACGCTTAACTCTATAGATAACTCATCTCTTATATCGTTTAAATCAATGACTATTTCATTACATTTTTTACGTATTCCTCTTATATTCTGGTGAGATATGGAAAACTTTTCCATTGAGTTAAGAGTTTCTAAGTTACTGGATCAGGTCGAAGAGCATAGACTCCTTGGCAGGTGCGCTGATCCTGGAGTGGATTCTGCTGCTGTAGGTCTTGAGGTTTATATAGCTGCTGCTGAAGTTGAAAATGTTGGAGTTGATGCTGCCGCTGTAGAAGATGAAAGTGTTGAAGTTGGTACTGCTGCTGCAGAAGTTGGAAGTGTTGAAGTTGGTACTGCTGATTTGGTTGGTTCCTTTGATGCTGGTGTTGATGAATTTGCTCGTATTGCTGGTGTTGACTTAGGGGCTGCTGTTGTAAGTTCTGTTGTACATACCATTGCTGTTGCATCCACTGTTGTTGTAGACTCTGCTGCTGAAGATACTGCTGCTGTAGATACTCATGTTTATGAATGTATGTTTCCCTGGGTGTTGTTAGTCAGCACATTGGTATTGGAGCAGAAGGCTTTCTTTTTGATTGCTGACAATTTGTTATGGCTTCACATATTCTGTTGGCAAGCTCCACTTTCCCTTTGAAATTCAGGTGAAAACCGTGCTCTGTGTATTTACTCCTATCGATATCGGAAATGTCGACTACGTCCCACGTTCAAATGTATTACATATTTTGGCAAGTTTTTCATTTGCGATTTTTATTTCTTTGTTTACACAGGAGTTAGGGATAAGATCATGTCTCATTGGTACATTAAGCACAATTGTGTTTGTGTCAGTAAGGTTCAAGAGAGCTTTTTTTGTAGCATTTAGGAAGCTGTTGCCCTCATTTTTGGCAATCTCATTTGATCCCCATCCAAGAACAACAAAATCACTATGGTTTAAATTTCTTGCTGCAGCCTGTATTGTTCCATTGTTAGACCTTAGAATAGGTTGCAAGGGGGGACCAGGAAATATGTTGCTAGTGATTCTGGCATTACTGCATCTTTATGAAAGCAGGGTACCCACATTTCTGCCGTGACTGTTCGCTACTAACACAATTTTTCCATTAACATCAGTTTTACTTTAATAGGCCTTTTCCTTTGGTTTCTGATGGGTTTGATGTCGTAGGCCTAGCTGCTGCTGTGGTTGAGATGTTTTGATCCTTTCTAGGTATTCTACATCACACCTACGGTATCCTCTAATACATTGAACCTGTTCGATAACTGAACACTTCCAGCTTCATTTTCCTTACAATGATTCCGCCTACCTTTCACTACTGTCGACCATTTCTCCCGACAGCTTTCATTTCTTACAGATTCTGCGATGTCATTAGTTCTTCCATTTTTCGCACGAGTATTGCTATTTGCTGCACAATACACTTCAATTTCTTCATGCAGAATTTTTATGACTTCTTTAAGCGAAGTGTTTTCCTCTTTTAGCTGATTTATTACCACGGCAAGTTTATCCACATCTTCACTCTCATCCCCCACGTGTTCAGCATCTTCGGGTTAGGCGTGGTAATTTTTACACTCGTCACACTGCCATTCATTTTCAGGTATGTTATCTTCACAAATTTCGCTGCACTTACTAAAGTGAAACAATTTATCGCAAGTATCACAGAATATACCGTTCCTCACTTTTTTGAACACTTACCACATTTATCATCTAATATTATCTTGATTCGTTTGCAGCTACTTACATTCAATACACTACTTGGCGCCATCTTACTATTCACCCATCCCGTTACCCTCTTAGCACCTTTTTCCGTTCCCGCACCTCAAGTTCCATATATGTATCCCTCTCTTTGGCAACATATTCCAGCCTATGCCATACAATACTACCAAGCAGTATGTATTTTCCTTCTCCTCCCAGTAATGAATTTCTACACGATTCATTAAATGTTATGTTTCGTTAATATTTGATTTGTGTTGATTGTAAACCAAAAAGTTCGGTACCTACCTTTTATCATGTCTCATTGCAGCTACCCATAACATAACCGTATAATTTATCTAAACCACATAAACAAAGCCTATAGTAGTTGCAGTATGCTTTTATTTTATTGCTGTAGTGTGTTCAGCCAAACACTGAGATTGGCATCACAATATGTTGTGGACTGCAGAAATTTAATACATATTTCATGTTGGCGAGGATACGAATGTTCTCTAGTGATACATTAATCAGGTGTAGTTGTAACGGACTCGATAAACAAATACCACAACGATAAATATCCCAAAATATTTCTCACGATTCTTGTATAACCTACATTACAACATGCATCAGCTGACAATGTTTTTGCTATAGATAAAATGGCCGACCAATTTCAAATAGGCTTCACCTGAGAGCCTTGGAAATAGCTGCTCCCTCCCCTCTATGTTTACTATATATCTCGTTGGCCTACGAGGTGCGTTCACAATTGATAATTTTTTATATTGTATTGGCCAATTGTTGTGGAGCCTCCCGGCTAGGAGTTCTGCTAGCAGGAAGTGGACTATTGAAATAAAGGAAATAATAGGGTTAGTACCTACACGACCATTATGTAATCCCAAGCTACATCTTCTGTGCAAAGGCCAGTCAGCATATGGAAAGAAGGCCGTGAAACATAGACAATAGGAAGGGCTGGCAACCAGATGTCCCAGGAATGAACAACACTCCTGTTATAGCATCAAACATGTATGTCCCGTGCAATGAGAAAACGCGCGAGAGTTAATAGTAGATCTCCGTATCAAACAAACAATATTTGTGGATACATAGTAGGGAAGTGGACCCCAAAATGGGTAACAGTACAATATAACTCTGTTCTGCCACGCCTCTTCTTGTAAGCATTCAAAGAGGAGGTGTGTGATATCGGCCTTCAGGGGCCTACAAAAGCAAAAGGAGTTATCCATGATATGTAATTTATACAAATGGGCAGGACATACAATATGTCCCTTAAGAAGTCGGGCCGTGGTACTATATAGCCGACAGGAAGGAAGAACCATAAATGCAAATGTCGAGAATGAGTGTTCATTTAATTGACAAAAATTTTATTGTGATTAGTAGCCACATACCGTTCCCACTTAAATGCGTGTTCTGTCCCCTACCAGCACAGCAAGTCCCGAGGATGTCCTAGGGACGTCCTTTGAGGATATCCCGGTACATGCGATCCTCGGGATGTCCTAGGGATGTCCTAGGGATGGATATTTCGGATATCCGAGAGCTCCGAAAAACCATGTCCCTAGGATGTCCCAAGTACCTCCTCGAAAAGTACATCACATCCCAGGAAGCTCCTTGGAAGACGAATTTGGGTCATCCTAAATTCCTCATCTGGGGAGCTCCCAGGGATGTCCTTACAGGGAGCTCCCACGGAGCTCCTCTGAGGAACTCCCTGGGATGTCCGAGCAGGAGTTATCTTGGGTGTCCCAACAGGCACTCCCAGGGATGTCCGAGCAGGTGCTCCCTGGGGTGTCCGAGCAGGTGCTCCCTGGGATATCCGAGCAGGAGCTCCCACGGACATAGTGGATTTCTAGGCAAGTTCCTAATATGACCACTAGAAAGCTCACGATATTATTTAAATATACATGAGGTTTGTTGCAATTAATTTAGTAGATAATTCATAACATTTACATATGCCTTAAGAAATTGGTGAATTTATTGATTTCGACACACATATATTATTATTACTGGTAGACTTTTGGAAGTTGAAGCATACACCTCTTTGGTACGCCCGATGCTGGAGTATGCAGCGGCATAGTGGGATACCTACACGGAAGGGGAGGTGCAGGAACTGGTGGAGGTCCAGAGAAGAGCGGCTAGATGGGTGAAGGGCAAGTGGAGAAGGCAAGGGAAGGAGGGAGAGAATGAAGGGAATTACAGACCATCAGTGATGATGGACAGGCGAAGGGTGGAGAGGCTTGTTAGGTTGTTCAGAGTGGTGAAGAGAGTGGGAGGATGGGGAATGTTAGGTTCCCATTTAATCAAGGGTGATTACAGAGGGAGAGGGAACAACAGTCTTAAGAACCGGAGGGTGTGGAGGAGGACGGAGAGGGCTAGGCAGTCAATGATGGTGAGGGAATGGAATGTGCTTAGAGTGGAGCTGGTGAGGGTTGACAGGGTTGGTTTGTTCAGGAGAGGTCTGGAGGGAGAGTGAGGCATGTGAGCTTGTCAGTGGGCGGAAGCCCAACTCTAAGAGATTATTATTGTTTTATTATTATTATGTTTTGTGATACATTTAAATTGACTGAAGCTGTGTTACGATATTCTTTAGAAATGTCAAAACCATGGCGAATGTGTACTTGCATTTTTTTTTCTTACTTATATTATTATTATTATTGTTCCAGATGCAAGAAATGGATGATAGCTTGCAGTAAAGCAGATTTGCTGGATAAAACCCCAGAATATCTGTACAAAAGTTGCACGTTATGTAGTGACCATTTTTAAGACATTATGTTTTTAAATGATCTTCGCAATAGGCTTCACACTCATGCTGTACCAACAAAATTTGATGTACCAAATCCACCCCCATTGGTTCAATCACAGAGGAAACCACCAAGAAAAAGGGTTTTTACAAACAACAATACAGCTGGTGTCCCAAGAGTGTGAGACATTATATTTTGCATGTAGACATACCTATCTTGCTCTAGATCAAATATAGCCCTAATTTGATTAGGTCTGTTCATGTATTTTTAATAAATTTATTCTCATTTCTGGTTTTTTCATGCGGAAGTGAAAGTAAATTTTTTTTTGCTGCTCATTTATTTATGCTACCTAGTCCTCTTTAAGCCCAGCCAGCTGTTTCTCAAATATATAACACTTCTTAAATTAATGTTGATAATCCTGCAACCAGTTCCTCTCGCTTATAACCTGCACTACATACTGAACCACTAATACCAATACCTTCCCACCCAGTATTCAAGGTAATTCTCACTTATATGTAGCTGCCAGGCCGATGGCCGGATCTACAGATTTTCCTATGGGACTGGAAAGAAGGGGGAGGGCAAAAATGCTTTTAGCTGGTGTAAATATCAAGTTTAGCTACTCATCGTGTACTGGCCAAACTGTTGATTCTGTAGTAAACACCATAAACGGATCTTCACCACTGGTAGTCGAGACGGATGCTTCCGATGTGGCTCTTGCAGCTACGCTAAGTGAAGAAGGTCGGCCTGTAGCATTTTTTTCGAGAACGTTGGGAAATTCAGAAATGGGACATTCTGCGATTGAAAAGGAAGCCGCCGCTATAGTTGAATCTTAAAAGAACTGGAGAGCCTTTTTACTTGGAAAACGTTTTCAATTAGTTACTGACCAAGAAGCACTGTCTTTCATTTGTAACAAGAAGCATGCTATAGGTGATTCGGAATAAAGTGAGCACTCAAAAAAGCCCTGATTAATTTCTATTTTCTGCCAGTTTATATCTTTCCGCTACATCTAAACATCAACATTGCCACGTGCTTTTATTTGCATAGGCTTGTACAATGTTTACATTTACGTTACACTGCTCCGATAAATTTTAACTACAATATGTACTCATTAAATGCACGGGTGTTGAATATGTGCTATACTCAGTAGTAATCTTAGTTATAAATACTTGCTAATAAACGTCTTATAACACTGGTTTCTCTGCGTCTACTCTAACGGCTCTTTTACCGTTACGAATCTCGTAAATGCATGCACAGTATATTCGAACTTTTAATTTAAAACCGCCACTAAAAACACACATGACACACGCAACTCAAGAATTCAAGTTCCGTTCAGCATACTGTAATGAACGACGACGCACGTAAAGAGAAACAATAAATAACCTATTTTCTTAATGTGTGAAACAGGGGAAAAAAAGCTGTTTCTACTTCCAGATACTCAGGCTGGCGATCATAAAACAAAATAACTTACATTACTAATGACTTCACATAATTTATCAATGATATTCGTGAACAGTCACTTCTAAAACTCTATATGTGTTTATCAGAAACCGATATTCATTACATAACGGACAAACAAACTGAATGACGCAATTCGCTTCCAAGCGGCGAAAACCTAACTCTGGTGCCATCTGTCGGTGAAATTTTAAACTACGTCTGTGGCGCGAAGAGTTAGCGGCGTCTGCCAACGACAATCGACTCGGTTGCGTCGCTTTCTGCTGCCGCTAATGAAATAAAATTGTACAGTCAGCAGGTACGTCAGTAAGAACTTAAATAAATATTTTTAAGTATATTAAATACAGAGAGGTCGTTTGCAATTGATGTTGTTTCACTAATACTGTATTCAAATAAGAAAATCCATGGAACTACATGCAGTTATTCGCTACCAACCATACAAACAATAATGTAACTGTTGTTAATGTTGACTTATATGCAGTAATGGCTAGTGATTTTTTTCAAAGGTTAAATCTTTAGTGCTCACTTTATTCCGAATGGCCTACAGCAAAATTAAAAACGAGAAGATAATATGCTGGCGTTTAGAACTGGCTCCCTTTTCATATGATTTTATCTATCGTCCTGGAAAAGAAAATGTTTCTGCTGATACACACTCTCGGATATGTAATGCCACTTCCAGAGCTGAACTATTTGAGATCCATAAATCTTTGTGCCACCCTGGCATTACTCGAATGTATCATTGGTTAAGAAGTAAAAATCTACCTTATTCATTGGAAGATGTTCGAAACCTTACAAACAATTGTTCAATATGCTCACAAGTTAAACCTCGATTTGTTTGGATTACCGGCGCTCTTATAAAAGCTACTTCTCTATTTGAACGTCTTAATTTAGATTTTAAAGGATCTTTACCTTCCAGATCTAATAATATTTATATACTTTTACCATTATTGATGAATACTCACATTTTCCATTTGCCTATCCTTGTAAAGATGTGTCTGCTTCTACTGTAATCCGTTGTCTGAAAGATCTATTTTATACTTTTGGAACTCCTTCCTTTATCCACACTGATAGAGGTGCTGCTTTCATGTCTTAAGATTTAAAAACCTTCCTCTTAGCAAATAATATTGCTACTAGTAGAACGACTCCATACAATCCAAAAGGAAACGGACAAGTGGAACGTCTAAATGGTTCTTCGTGGAAAACTGTGAATCTAGCTCTCCATGATCGTGAACTCCGTATTGAAGAGTGGGAAGAAGTACTTCAGGAATCTCTCCCGTTCGATGCGATCCCTGCTGTGTACCTCCACTAACTGTACGCCTCACGAGCGTTTTTTACGTACCCTCTCTACCTAGGTGGCTCACATCACCTGGTAAAGTGTTGGTGAAGCGAAATGTATGTTCGAGTAAGTATGAGGATATGGTAGAAGAAGCTGAGTTGTTGGAAGTTAATCCTCAATATGCGCTGATCCGGCGAAAGGATGATACTAAAACTAACGTTTCATTGCGGCATTTGGCTCCTTCTGGCAACTCTCAGGATTGCTCACTAAATTCGGAATCTTTCTACTCTCAAGAAGAGAGTATTGATGTGAAATCTCCTGTTTCCGTTTCTCCAGATACCTTACAAGAAAATCGAACAACTTCTGCCGAAAGAAATATAGAAAATATAGAAGTGGATACTCAGCAGGACCTGCCACCCCTAGGAGAATCTCTCCCAAAGGATCTCAGACCTCGACATACTATACAACCTCCTCTATATCTAAAGGACTACGTTACATATTAACTGTGATCTATATTTGATTTTTTTAAATGAAGGGAAAATGTAATATTACTGTATTCTATGTCTTGTAGATCGACCTCTTTGGCCTAATTGTTTTCAAGATTGTTATTTAACATAAAAAGCTATGCTGTATTTTAGTGAATAAAAGCCAAATAGTCTTGGTATTAATTAGTACTATATTGCACTGTATAAGCAGTTACTGAAAATTAAATTTGCCCATTCAAACGAAACATGAAAACTTGACATTCATTGTTGCCGTACAGAACAAGACCTTCCTACAAATCCGTACACGAAAGGAATTTTTTGACCATTTGTACAGAAAGTATAGGTTTCTTAGTATTATAAAACAAAAAATAAAAACGACAAGATATATGTTATTGCCCAAACAACACGCATGAATATACTTTTTTAAAACTACTAGCCTATGCTCTACACGGCAAAAATATGTTTTTACTACATAACATTGTACACATTCCAACAAAAACTTCGTTATTTTGTAAAGAAAAAAATATTGTGAAACCTTTTCTTTCACTTTAATAAAGGATGAGATAATATAGGAAAAACCAACCAATATCTCTATTACTAGAGCTACTGACCAAATGGAAACCAAACGCCTGTAGAAGTCATAAGAAGTATATTTAAACAGAATTCATATGATAGGAAAAATAATGACTTCTACAGACAAGTCAGGCA
>PNEQ01020969.1:0-34545 GCA_003012365.1 Medauroidea extradentata
CACTTTCTGAACTAAGCCTTTCTCTTAGTAATCTTATTGCACTAAACAAAAATAGTTAACCTATGTCAGCCATCTCAAAAATAAAATAAATTTAACAGATAAAACACAGAAAATAGAATACTCGTAAAATTAAATTACAATGAACACATCTGACGTGATAAAATAGTATAACGGGGCTTAAATTTGGTCATATGTTACAACATTTATCAAAAAGTTTTTTTATTAATTAATTGATTGATTTTATTGGGAACTGTCGGATACAGCTAAGAAAGAAGTCATGTTTAAGTAGCATTCATTAATGGTATTTAAACATAGTTTTAAAATTATTTTAACAATACTTTAAAAACATATTAATTGATTTTGAAATTTATGATCAATACGAAGTCTAAATCGATGGTCATTACTTCTCACGGTCGTCTAGCTGCTATGTGAAGACATTGGTGACATGGGTATGTTAGTGAGAATTATAAAGAAAATAAATTTTTTAGATGAAGGATAAGAAAGTTGTGGTAAAGTAGGGTAAAGGGAAGGGAAAATTTATCATGTGACTAACAAAAATTCAATTAATGGAAAGGGTAGAGGAAAGGGGGTGTGCTAGTTTGAGTGTGTTAAAACACGAGTGTCAGTGAAGGATAAAGTAGCGAAAAGGGGTGGAAATTCATCACGTGACTAACATCCAATTAAAATACTTCTTGGTTAGGACAGGAGAGGGAAAGGGATAATAGGGGAGGGGGTATGGTGACTTTATATATACATGTAAAAAGTGGATGGGGGAGTCAGTGTGTCGATGGAGCTCGTCGGGTAAGACGTGTCGGTAGTTGATTTAATTAAATAATTTATATATATGAAAGTTTTTTATTAAATAGTTTTTTATTAAATACATTTTTATTAAAATTGTATTTATTATGTGCGGGGTTATAATCGAATGCGAAATCGAAAACTTTTCGGAAGACTCGGAAGAAACCCCAAGATGGTGTCCTGATACAAGATGGCATCCGGAAACAAAATGGCGTCCGGAAGCAAGATGGAGGTAATATTTATTTCGGAATTTTTAAATTTTTTTAAATTTTTTTTATTTTTAAAATTTTTTTAAAATTTTTTTTAATTTTGAAATTTTTTGAAATTTTCGAAATTTTGGAAAATTTTGGTAATTTGACACTTAATGTCAAGTTCACGGTTAAAGGTCAAGGTCATCCAAAATGGCGGCCGGGGCTGTGACGTCACAACATGGCGGAAAAATCCACACTCGGCCGAAATCCACCCACTGGCTCCTGCACTGGAAGGAACCAAAACCTACTACTATCGGCACTTAGGGAGATAGACCTCCCGATTAGCACCTTCCACTACTTCTACCTTCACATCGGAGACATGCGGAGGATCCAGAGGGGCATCGCCACACGGGCGGTAGATCTGCGACCCTCATCAACCACGAATAGCCGGCATTTCGGGTGTTGGCGAATTCCCGCCAAAACCAACATGTGCTCTAGGATGCACCTCACTCCCCCACCCTCACACCAACGCATGTCACTTTATAGCCAAGTATTTAAGTGAACCATGTGGTAGGAAACACTGAAACATTAATCAGTATTAGCAAAAGTTTTACTAAGATAGTTGTCCTATATTGATCATCGAAAACTTACCAAACCAGCATTAGCAACTTATCCAGACAGATATTTAGGTGGCTGAAATTATATGTTACAAGAACAATTGAATTACACTTTGACTGCTCAAACCCCGATTAACTTTCATCGTCACTTCGACTGCTGACATTTTGAAATTTGATTCTAGAAGAGGAAATTAAAATTCAGCAGTTTTATAGCGTCATCGTTCCTAATAATAATTGTAACTAATAAAACTGTAAATTATTTGTACTTGTACTGTCGTACTTCACATTTATTATTTAAGCATTATTTAAAATTGTTAATTCATAATAGCATTGCACTTGTGCCAATCGTCCTACCCACAACTGGGACGTTAGTGTATGTAAATGATGAATTTTCACTTTATTACTTGTGTTAATATTATTTTGCAGATTTATGGTTTTATTAAATACTATGCATGTATTCATGTATACATATAAACACGATAAAAAGTCAATTTTTTATAGTACTGTACGGTATGTAGATTCCAGGAACGCATTCAATTAAAATAAAAAATGTTTTCTTCCCTTCCCCCTACACCCCCCCCCGCCCCTTATTTTTTGTTTGCCCCTGGAAAATGCAAGTTCCTACGTCACTGAAAGAAATGCATTTACAATGGCGTGTGACGAATGGGTTGCACGGCAAGAAGGTATTTGTTCTAACTCTACCTGTTTGCTTCCTCGTTTACACTTTGACCTCTAAAATGTAGTTATTCATAAGGTCAGTGATTTTTGAAGAAAAGAATTCTGCGCCACTTTATTTCAATGCCTCGTGTGCACATCTACAGTTCTGCTTAGAGGTTATTGGTAGAGTATTTTTTCGGAGGATCGCTCATTTGACTGAGCCAATGGAAACAAGGTTATTGCAACACCACACGTATGTGATTTGCGGGTAAGACTTCCAAAACGCTGAGAGTTAAAAAAATCCAATTACCGACCGACGAGCAGAGCTACATATGTGCACGCAAAGCATTCAAACAACGTGGTGCAGAATTCTTTTCACCAAAAATCACCGACTCTAGTTATTCAGATGACATTACGCCACAACGTATAATGGGTATTTCGAAGCAACTTATTATTTAAAAAATGGCAGTAACTGTTATAAACCTTGAAATCAATTTAATTTCGAACAAATCAATTTACTAATTTCGGGGCGAATTTTTAAAAAGGTTAGTCAAATTTGTTTCCATTTACACCCGTGTTTATTTTCTTTTGAACCCGGTGGTATCCGCGTTCTGATTGGCTGCGCACGGCGCACACGCACATAATTTTTAGGATTTAGCTCAACTTTCTGTACGCCGATCCTGTGCTATTTTGCCGTGCGTGTGCTATTTGTGATTGTATCGTGTGCCACCCAAAATGCTGGGATTCAACTTTCTGTGCGTGTGCTGTTTTCTGTGCTAAATCAATTGTAGCGGGGCCTTTAACATAGCAGTTTGGGGATTTTGCGAGTGAGTATATTTCAAACCTAACTAAAAAAAACTGGGCTCCCAAACTTGTCTCGCGGTCGATTAAATGACCTACATGTGAGTCTCCCAGCGGTTTAAAACAAAGCTGTCGGCTGCCATCGTGGCCAGATTGTCTCCCTGGCCACGACCGCGTGTGCTACATTCCAACAGGTGCGCGCTGCATCACGGGCAGGGGTGTCTCAACCACGGAAGGGCCATCGCTTCATCCGATATGCTCTGTTCCTCTTTCCCTTGCGCTGTTGTCTGTGCTACAGCCTACTAGGGAGCCGCTTCAGAGACTGGGCCTACCTTCTAACTACACGGGCTTGGGATTCTGAAAATTAACTGCTATAAAAATTATTACCCTCCCCCTATGCTTTTTTTTTACCCTTGCCTTATGTAAATTCTCACCGGAGCTCCTACTTATAATTTTGACTGCGAATAATGAATGGGAAACTGGCGAATGCTTACTTTTACTCAAATTAAAGTAGGATTTTTGTTTGTATTTATAAGTACACGTGATCGCCTACATTCTGCGTACGCGGGTGGGGAAGGGGTTACGACATACACTGCAGCCGATTTTCTCCAAACTCCTCGTTATAAGAAAATTACTTTATTAATACCTACTATATATGGATGTGTAAGTGTTATGTGTGTTTATATATATACATACATACATACATACATACATACATACATACATACATACATACATACATACATACATACATACATACATACATACACGCTAGCAGTGCGCCCTTTGCTCGCGTGTGTTACTCAT
Source organism: Medauroidea extradentata (assembly GCA_003012365.1). Classification (NCBI taxonomy): domain Eukaryota; kingdom Metazoa; phylum Arthropoda; class Insecta; order Phasmatodea; family Phasmatidae; genus Medauroidea; species Medauroidea extradentata. The sequence continues at coordinate 3,872 of PNEQ01020969.1, forward strand.
AGCGGTAGTTCAGCGTTGTGGGGTAATTACAGAATCCTAAATGTAACAGGGTAATCAAATGAAATAAGGCCGTTCACGTGGTATGAAGACTGATTCCCCCCGAAGACAACCAGTGCTGATGGTGCCCTCATTAACATACTTGTTTTTTCAAAATCTTCACTTGAAGTTAAATGCGATTAGGCAGTTTTGACGGGATAATGGTTTGCAGAAGCGTAAACATATTTGGTGCCTCAACCTTGACGTTAGTGACATGGTATGTGCGGAATGAAACTTTAGTGGATAGTGAACTTGCACTACTTGTTCTCAGGTATTTACGTAAGCACATTCTGACGCGAACGCCACCTCAATCTCTGTAGGCCTACTGGTTAGATGAGTCCATTATCGGCTGATAGAAAACAAATTTTATACCTTTTCGCGCCTTTAGGTGTCGAATTTTGATAAGTCTTAATTTCACACTCTAAATATTTGTTCAAGTATCTAAGTGAAATGAAAATCACTACAATAGCTCGTTCAGTAGAAGCAAAATCGATCATTCATTAAAAATCACATACAACCCCTGTACAGTACTGAAAGTTATAATTTTGAAAATCTTAAAATATTTTTGCGGCCACTTACCTAATCATCATCCTGAAGCAAAAATAAATTGAATATCTCGATGGGTTCGATATATATCGAAGATTTATCTAAAACACATTCCAGGTCGAAAAACCCTTGAATCACATTTTAGACTACTTTACTGGTGTCTCTTGGACGTGAAAAAAATGACAATAGCCCGCTGGGTTCAAGGTATATCGACGATTAATTGACAACACGTTTAGTCACTTTACACCCCTTTTCACCTCCTTAAGTCGGAAATTTCGAAAATTCGTTAAATCACTTGTCAGTTATTTGAGTAAGCATCAATCTTAAACAAAAATCACGTCGATATATAAATATCAATGGGGTCGATGTATAACGAATGTAAATCGAAAACATATTTTACACTTTTTTTACCTCTTTAGGGCTGAGTTCGGAAAATACTTTTATATGTTATTTTGGATATTTACATAATCATCAATCTAAAGCAAAGAGCACTTCTATTTCTTGATTAGTTCTATAGACATGGAGGAATTATTGAAAACACATTTCACGTTTTTCACCCCATTAATAAAAGAACTTCGAAACATCTTGGAGTCCTGTCATAGTCATTTAAATTTACGTAACCAATTGAAGTAAAAATCATAACGTTAGTCAATTGTGTTCCAGTGATATAGACGATTCATAGAAAACACATTTTCCCCTTTTTAACTGCTTGGGGGTCGAATTTCAAAAAATCGTAAAACCACTTTTTTTATATTTACGTTAGCTACATTTTGAAGTGAAAACCAATTCTCTATCCTAAGGTTTCCATGGATATTGATAGTTAATCGGGAACACATTTAAGGTTTTTTCATCCCTTTAAATATTGGATTTCGAATAATCCTGAACTTGGCTAATATGCATTTTTGTATGCGTCCCACTGAAGTAAAAATCACAATGATACGCCATCGGGTTTGACCTCTATCGACGTTTCTTCGAAAATACATTTCACCTCTTTTCATCCCTTTAGAGGTCGAATTTCGAAAAATCACTTCTTAGAGCTCGCCTACAACCTGAGGGGAACCACAAAAAAAAAAAAAAAACTCACAATTCTAGATCCAGTGGTTTGGGCTGCAGTTTGATATGTCAGTCAGTGTTCTCTTTTATATATAGATATTACATTGTTCGTGCATTGATCATTCTAAACATTGCTGACGTTTATCAATAATTGCAGTTAAGAACCAGTTATTCAGCAGCCGGGAAAGATGGCAAAAGTTATGAAATAAAAGCTATCTTACAGTAAGTGTTTTTTCATAATTCTATATAAAGATCACTTAGTTATGTGGTGAAAGGCCATGGGTAAGGTAGGTTGACTTAATTTTATATGCAATGTGTCGTATCCAGATGTAACACACTCCATGCGTGACAGACATTCATCCGCAGCAAGCACTCATTTGTATTATAGCATAATATTTTTTTTTTTTCACAAAAAGCACACAAGGCCTAGTTTTACCACTAATTTAAAAGTTAAGATGGCGGCTGCTATCTAAAGCGTGTTAACGCGACAAGTAGAAGGCAATAACTTAAAACTTAGTACTGCGTCGTGTTTAAAATTGAAATATTTCCTGTTTTTTTTTCTCGGTTATACTACTGTAACAAGTAGAGCGACGCACACGAGTTCTTAAGGGTGAAGTGTGAAGTTTTAACGGCCCTTTAACAACGTCTTACTGGCCTATTAGGGAGAAGCAAATGGATAATACAAGCCCGAGCCGGGATTGGAACCTAGGACCTCTTGCACCGTAGACCGGCTCATAACCAACTAAGCTATGGAGGCCAGCGAGTTTTTAAGGAATTGGTGCATGCTGTGTATTTTATTTTCAAATATGTGAAACAGTAGACACACACATTTAATTTATCAACACATTTTAAGTTGCGTAGTATGTGTTTGAAATTTGTAAAATATATTAATTAAGTTCCTTATAACATATATTTTACGGCAACTACAAAAAGGAAGTATTAAAATTAATGCGTTTTTTTCTTATTGTAACTATGAAGCTGTATACTATTAATGGCTCATGGAATATCGAATCAAATTTGGAATTATTTTTTCTTGGAAATTCTAATTAACTATAAAATAATTTAGTCAGAAAAAAACTTTCGTAACAAATATCGCTTCACTCTAGGATACTTATCGGTAAAATTTAAACACGTTTTCTGTAGGGAACTCTGAAAGATGTGTGTTAACATAACTGTCACAAACGTTCTACGAATGCAGTTGCAGCTACCGATTTTGGTTTCAGAACACGTAACTTCAAGCGTATAACATTGGCCACTCTAATCGGAACCATGTACACGCCATAAAATGATAGGGATACCACCGAATGTCTAACATATACGTGAGTTATCGGCGAGAAGACTGCATTGCGTTCATTGACGTGCGCCTAGAGGCTATAGGATGAGGTGTGATGATGCATGTACAGCGTTTTCAGAAATTTGCTGTATAGTACTGAGGTTATAGATGAATTTCGGCACAGTATTTTACTGCCAGTAGAGTTTACTGGTTTTGAAAATCGGAACACAGATAACATTTGTTATTTTCGCCTTCGTTATTTTCAATAAGCATAAATAGTATTTTATACGTAGCTTTATCGTAATTATTAATAGTTCCTTTCAATAGATTCGTCATAAACTTTACATTGATAGCTCTCTCCGCTTCTTCTGTGGGTAAAGAAAGAGTAAAACTAGAGGTATGTAAATTTCGCATATGCATTCCAGGTCAGGTTGAACGCCAATTATGTACACTTCATTGTCATGTCTGTGACTTGCTGGAGGCTGTTACGAAACTCGTTTGACTACTGTAAGCCAGTATTAAATAAGGAAATAATGCGAAGTGCTATCGCTTGCTACCTGCTTGTACGGTTATAAGCCAATAGATACTCGATTTTGGCCAGTGGGTGTATAGGACTGACAAGTCTAGACTGCTGCCAGATGAATCCGCGAAATTTACCTACCTCTAGTGATAACCAGTTAGGCTGAGAGTTATTGGACTCGAATTTGTAAAATATATCCACCCAGTCGGCCAACTACAAATTCTGGCCCTCTTTCCCTGTCATTTCCATACAGAAGAGTGCAGGGTAATTGTCATTGTCAGATGTCCGTGTGATATGATTAAATACAAGACTCAAAGCTGTGTAAGGTGGTTAACTGGCACACTATAAAAACCCCGAAGTTATAAGTTGGGGTATCAGACACCATACTAAGTTATTATATATTTCAGTTTTCTTCAATTCTGTGTAAAAATGTTTAAAATTTGCTTTCGTAGCATGAATTCTATTTACCTTGCGTTACAGTGCAAGCATCGCAGTTGAACTTTCAACGTATATTTCGGCCGCAATCAGTCCAACAATTTAAAAATATTTTAAAAAATTGTTTGATTGCTACCTAAATACGTATTAAAAATTCAAATTCTGTGCGTGTTGTGTGGGGCAAATTAATAATTCATGCTATAATTGCAAATTTCTCACTTTTCTTGTCAGAATTAAAAAAAAAAAGTGTAAAATAAAATAATGCAGTATGGCGACTGATACCCCGTCTCAAAGAGTCTTTCCGAGACGAATACAATTGAATGAGCAGCGTTACACGCTGAGCCACGGAGAAGAGCTGTACCTCTGTCCGACCTATTATTTAAACAAATTTTCCTTTTCGGCCAAACTAATTGAATTTAAAAAAAAGTGTAGGTATGGAGAGCAAGCCGCACCATAGTTCCGTTACCTGCCAACTAATGCAACATCGTGTAATATGGTTAGAAAAACAATGTCAATCAACTTGATACGTATACTCTTTTCGGATATCGATGGAAGTACGAAAAACTATTTAAGCTAGAGTCAGTTATTTGGTGTTAGAACTAATGTCTTGGAAGCGATGTATTAACGCGGTGAAGGAACAATGTTTTGATGAAGGAGCACGGGGAAGGCAGCAGTGACCGCCAGCACGAGTGCGACGTCGGGAGTGCTGATATGAGAGTGTAAACTGTGAATTGTTTGTGTGACTGACCCGAACGTTAGATTGCAGTGAAAGAAAATAATATATGTCGCAATGTATATATTGTAAATAAGACATTTAAGCCTAACATTTATATTACGGAGTTACGAAACTCAAAAATGTTTGTATAAGTGCAAGAGATGTTAAGAACTGCAACTGTTAAGCATACTTGACTGACAGATAGGGAATATGTGAACTATAGGCTGTATTTGCTATTTTTGTATATTGTTAAACGATTGTAAATAAAAGTAAAAAATTACTTTTACATTTAAATTAAATATAATAAATCCTTCATTTGAACCTGGTATTACCCATGGAAAAAACTTGTAATTCTGCTTAGTGATGACTTGTGAAAGAAAAAACTAAACGGTTCCATTACCTTTCTGACAATAATGGCTTACAATTCCAGCAGCTGATTCCTGCTCGATTTGAGTAAAAAGCATGTGTAGGCTATACACACACATACTAGATAGGTTAATTGGCATTGTTGAGCCTATCTGCCATAATGGAGTTGAATGTACACACTAAGTTTATTGAAATCATAAATAGTACGTCCCTGTACGGCACGCAGTGACCTCTGTGGAGTAAAGTTCTTAAACAAACCGTAACACGATGGAACAAATCTCCATACTATATGTGGTTAAGGATGAAATTAGCACTTTTGAAACCCTAGTTACGTTTTTCCTGCCAGATTATTTACAGTTATCTAACATTTTTAATATACTGTTGATTGGATATATGACTGAATTTTTATTGTGATTTGTAGTATTTAATTGATGGTAGACATTTCTGTTGTGTTTTAGTTGTCGAAGTTAATTAACGTTTCTGTGGTACAGTAGTAATTGTTTGCATAATTAAAGGCGTTGTGGACATTATAGTTGATAACTGTTTTGTGTATTTTTGTAATCTTTGTGAGCTAGTAAATCAATGACTTAAGTCAACTTTTATTTATAATTATAAGACCTCTATTCCAAAGAGCTCAGAATTTCCCACTTTTAAGTTTTTGCTAAATTTGTAACAATAGTTGTACAAGAATAAATACTTTCCGTACCTCGCTACAGCACGTCTCACGCGTCCGGTCCACTAACTCTTATTCCGGGGCGAGTGTTTTACCACTGCACCACCACGTTCAAGCGAAATAACTACCTCAAACAAAATCTAATGCTAGAATTTCTCACGCAAGGTTAATTTGGAACGAAACCAGGAACTAAAACATGTCCTCTTTTTCGGTGCGAGGTCCCGCAACTTGCACAGAAGGAACGGTCTGTTGGTCACTCTGCGCAATTTTTCGAACAACATTGTTTTAACAGTGTAGCATTAGAATCACGTGATAATTCTCACACAGGAGTAAACTGTGCATCAGAGCAATACTGCCTTACTGTTGTCTGTGTCTAGCAGCTATTATTGACTAAATGTGCCCTCCTCTCCGGACATCCGTGCTGCAATCAACACACAAAATAGGACACATGTCATGCGATGGCATTACTGTGTGGCAAATTGCATTGCCTTTGCGTAATCCGTACGTGGTAATGTTATTTCTCGAAAACCAATACGTGCCACATTCAAAACTAATCGAGTACTTAAAGTTACGGGAAAGTTAGAAGATTTCTTGTGACGGCTAGGTCACTAAGAGTCATTTACGAAAAGTAACTCGATTAACACAGGTAGGTTAATATTTCAACTTGGATCGTTTAATTAATGATCCAAGTGAAGTTCGTGTACATTAAGTTAACTGAGCTAACTCGATCAACGACACGATAAACAACGGGATAACTCTGCTCGAGAAGAGCAAATTGATGTTAGCAGACGTTACTCGCTAAATGGCGATAGATAAACTGAAACCTAAAGATTATTTAATGTATGTAACAGCAATATGATATTGTTTATTTGTAAAAAGGAAAAGCAAGGTGTTGGAGCTTGAGAGTGACATTTTACTCTAACCTTATACAGAATACAAATTTATTTTACAATGTAATTATATTCTTTAGTTTGTCTTTGTACTTTATATAACGGATTTAAGCTATACTGTAGTTGCACTTAGTAAAATATTTCAGAAATGTATAAAATTTGTAAGTTTACTTTGAATCTCCACCATCTAAAATTCATGAGTTGATTGGAGGCGTGTCGTTTGATAACAACCTGGCTAACTACTGGTGTTCGAGCATACACGGTCATATAACTGAGGAAACCTAGTTAACTCTAGCATGTTACTTTTCGCAAACGCCTTAGAAATACAAGTAGACAGAGGCCAGCGATGTGCAATGATTACCACATATAGCATAGGTGTAAATTATCTATTACATCTCTTCTGTAATACACCATAGAAATTAAGACATTGTGCTAGTTTTATATGTCACTCTCTATCATTACAAGATACAAACCCTCATAATTTAAGAAAGAAATAAATCCCGTCTTTTATTTAAATGCATTAATATTAAATAAATATAAATAATAATTTTCGTATTTATTGATGTAAACATTCTAAAGTCAACCTGATATTTAGCGTTTTATTTTAGATGTAGCCTGTCAGTTTTCCGGTATCAAAAGAAAAATAGAGTTACAAAATTTCGATGGTTATATAGATTTACGAAATTAAATAAAAAAGTATGATTTCGTGGAAAAGATCAAGTTATTTGTTGACACCTTGGGAATAGCACACTGATAAAAAAAATTAAAACAATTTTATTTATTGCTGGTCCGCCATCAACAAACTCTCAGATTTTTTTAAGAATATAAAAATGAGCATCCTATAAAGCGACAGGCAAGAAAAATTTTTCAAGACCGAGGTGTGAGTTTTTACAAATTATTTAAATATAAATGAGCTAGGCCACGTAACAGATTTAACCGCCATTCAAGTGGACCCGAGTTCAATTCCGGGCTCTGGTAGTCCTGATTTCGATATTCCATGGTTTCCTGAAATGGATCCAGGCGAATGCTAAGATAGTTCCTTAACACTGGCCATGGCCTATTCCTTTCCCAGTTCATATCTTTGTGTTAGGTTTTGTGTAACAGTTTCTAATGACCTCGCTGTCAACGGGATGTAAATCCTACTAAAAAAAAATTAACTATTTCAATGTAGCCAAAAAAAGTCTACTTTCAAAGACGGCGCGCCTGGCGTACCGGCAACTCGCGTATCCGTACAGCTACGCACATTGCCTGCACACAGGCTGCATAGCCAATGTCACTGCGGATGCAAGAAAAATAAATGTGCTAACAATCTTGCAAAATGATTCGTCGCTTCTCTGTAGTCTTGCAGTCGTACGTTGAACAAAAGCTAGGACACGTCCCTTCGCTGCTTAGAAGTTTCATACCTGGTAGTCATTGAAAAAAATACTAATCTTTGTCACGTCTCTTGTGAGAAAATACTCCTTTAAAGCATAGGAGAGAAAACTTTATTAAGGAGCATTCTTACTTGTGCTATAAACGTGTTGCAACGAATTTCCATTATTCTTTTTTTGACAGAACTACCTAACGTGCATTACAATCTTATGTCTACGAAAAGAAAACACATTTGAAACCCCGTAGCCGTAAGCTCAAAAATTCAGTACGCTTATTAGAAATATTATTTTCGGGGCCCTCAAAATTGTTAGAAGTTTTACATACTGCTATTTGTGGGAAAAACTCAAGTGGAATGAAAAGACAAAATAAAATTTAAAAGTTGGTTGGAATTTAAACCGGACGTCCCATCACCATCCTGGGAAGGCTAGCGAACCACCTCAGGATCACCTCGCCTAGTAACACACCAGGGATTCCCCTAAGGTTCAAACAAGTCCCCGAGTTAAAAACTCATCATCACACAGTATGAGAATGTTACCACACTTAGCTTGTAAATATAACACGAACTTAGCATTGTTAGTATACAATTCTTTCCAAAAAATATATAGTAACGCTATGAGAAAATATTTAACCATGCCTACATACTTTCTTAACAAGTGTATACCAGTGTGGTAAATTTACAAACATATTTTTACAATGTAAGTAAAAGAATAATAGCAAAGCACTGCATATAGGTTGAGTGGTTTGCACGTAGAAGTGAAAGTGCATTACATACATTTGTCAGCTGCCCCCTTAGCTCTCCGATGTTGTACCTCACACAGACTATCTAGATTGCCGCCTACAAGGAGTTATTCTGCCAGTTCTGTACACAGAAGCAAAGCAGTGATAAGGACTACACTGGTGCGCACATTTGTGCCTCATTGCTCCTATGCGCAAAGCGCGTAGTCTTTCTGGAATAGTAAGGTCATGGCTACCTATTTACGCTTTTTTTTTTTTAAATATTATTTTGTAAATTTCAAAAGGAACAGATATTGTAAAACCATCCCATAAACGTGTTGAAAGTACTTTTCACTTTGTAGATTTTTTTTAATAGGAAAAACGTAAATAGCGTTAGTTAGTTATTGGCTTTTAAGAATTATTCTGTCAAATCTATAATTAGTTCAAATTATTTAAGGTATCAATTGTAAAAATTAGGCAACGCGGTAAAAGCAATTTGCAACACGCCTATCTTACAGGACAGTGCAAATAGTGTTCTGTTACCTTGAGAGCGACTTCGCCTGGCACATGGATGGTGTTGTAGCGTGTCATGCGTATTCCATTTTATGCGAAACCGCTTAACTTATTCATATTGCGGTTATCTACGAAAAGAACACATACTAGAAACTATGCTTCTATAATTTTCAAAATGTTGCATGCTTGATGGAAGTACGATTTTCGGGTCTTTAAAAATGGCTAAAAATGGGCTTTGGCTGCCGTAGATCATATAGGCCCCTATTACCTCCTGAACTCGTAAAATGCAAAACAAGACGCATGTTTTGGCCTTTACTTTATACTATTCAAAAATAAAATTTTAGTCCATCGCTTAAAGTCCCATAAGAAAAAGACTACAACGAAAGCCATGCACGCTGATTTGGCTCACTGCGAATAGAGGCGATTGGCTGCTCGCCAAGCGTGGTATTCTGATTCTTACCGTTCCGCTGTCCCTACACGTCAAAGGCGCGTAACCAAGGGGGGGGGGGGGTTGGGGGTTCTAATCCCCTCCTTTAGCCACAAAAAAAAAGAGAAAAAAAAATCATATTAAAGATTGACAGTAATTGGACCAATATAATAGTCAATGCTTCGTTAGGAAAAACTGCTAAAATAGCACTATTTTGCACCTTGGAATTCAAATTTTCCCGAGGGGAGGGGAGAACCTCCGGACCCCCGCTTTAAAATTGTGGTCGGTTTTTGTTATACCTATTATTCCTCATGCTAAACCCCCCTCTTACACAAATCCTTGCTACGCCACTGCGGCATTTCATCATATTGGTGAACAATCTGTACCAGCGTACTTACAGTAGTACAATGCAAAGTCCTCGATAAGTTTCGCAACAATATGAGCAATAGATGTTGTGAAGTAAGCTTCCAGTTCTCAACAATGTTGGAGGACTCTGAAATAGTACTTGAGATACGCGTGTTATGAAAGTGCTGGGTATTACCTCCTGAAACGAGTTTCCTTTTCGTAGATAGGTGCACTGGGAACACGAATGATGGTTTCCAAATAAACGTGTGTTTATGTCAAACTACATCGCAGATCACCAGAGAGATAGGTGAACCTCTTAGTATTCATACCGGTCAACATTTCTTAAATACTGGGCTTATTCAGTTAGGCCTACATCAGCAAAATGTTCAAATTTATTTCCAAAGACCAAATGTGCCAATAATACACTTCCGATTAAGGCGGTTTTTTTGCAGGTACACCACAGTGACTAACTACACAATGTCATCTCAGTAAACGTATACCCAACATGGATACGGGAGGGATGATATTCGAAAAGGAACGGGCCAAAATTAGAACGGATCTTGGTAGTGAATTTTGTTTCATAATAAATTCTGAAGGTATGCACGGCGGCTTACAATACACTAATGGCTCTAGATAGGCTACATTGGGTTTTGTTTCTCCTGTGACGTGTAAAATGGTTTGGTCGGAGCAAACTTGTGAGTGGCTGCATGTTCCGTTCAACCTGATTTCGCTTTGATTACTATTTATTACGAGTTATGAGTTAGTGAGTGGTTCATTAAATTAGGTCTATGTATACATTATGATACAATACATTATAATACATTTTACAGACACAAGCCATAAACATACCAGTTTTTCGTTTTCTGATCCACGACAGTGTCAATAATTAACCATTATAGTCCCTATCTTGATCGGCTTTTTGTTCGCAAGAAAATACGTATTATAGATTGATTACAACACCTGTGTAGTTTATCCTCGGCAAACTTTGTTGCTATATTTACTATCCTTTGTCTTTGTTCTATGTGATCTAAGATATGCTATGAATTTGTGAGAGTTGTGTATGTTATACAGGGTTAGCTGATTATACTAAGTAAAGTAGATCAAAAGTTATCACTACCCAGCAGCAACTTGACAGTTGCAATGTAGTATATCACGGTATAAGATATATCACGATATAATGATGGATTCTTTGGTAGGTGTCAGGCGTAGAGACAGTGGACAGCCCTAGCGGAGGTGCGCGAACAGGTTAGGTGCGCGGGTAAGAGCGGCCTACGTGAGCGTCAGACCGCAGAGGAGTAGTGTAGGAGGGGGAAAGGCCCTACGAGGAGGGGGAAAGGAAGGGGGAGGGGCCCAGCAACGCCAGGCTGGCCGTGGCAGTACAGCTATCTACGTCGACGGCATCGGTGGTGTGCAGCTTACGTGTTGTTGGTTGTTCGCGTCGGTGCCGAGCCTAGTGTCATGATGACGGAAGTGTCGGTGAACGTAGGGCAGCAGAACGCTGGGGCACCTCCCTCATCCGCGCACCCGACCGTGAAGTCGGACCCCGGCCAGGGCCAGAGTGCTATCAAGGTCAACATCGAGTACTTCAAGACCATCCCCGGGATCATCAAGTTGGTGCAACTGGTGAGTACGCTCTCCATCTTCGCCGCGGGCGTAGAAAGCTGTGTTCTCAATGGCGCAGTGGTATATTGGGGAGACTGGGAGGGGGCGTGCCCGCCTGAGGTGCCTGGTCCTTACCCAAGGGGAGGAGAGAGTCTCCACACCTGCTCTAAATATTTATGTTTTCCTCAAAGAAGCCAAACAGGTTTGAAAGGATGACCCAACAACAGGTTACCGCTAGCAAGTGAATAAAGATACCGTTACGCAGTTCCCATGTTCTGTTCAAAAACGAAATAATACAACATTGGATTCATTGCTGAGTCAGCAAGTGATTCGAACTCAACTTATAGCCACGCTGTTTTCCATAGAAATCAACGTTTCACATTGCCAATTTCTTGCGGAGTTATTTCCAAAGTGAAGGACTTTGTAAATTCTAGAGCGAAACATATATATGAAAATATACGACGTATTGTACTTAATAAATGTAGCTAATCGCATTAGCTTATTTCTTTGCCTTGGCCTTCTTCCTTTGACACCTTAGAATCCTCTTTTGATATTCCTCATGTCTGAAATGTAGCGAACGTTGCCACGGGCCGAATTTTCTTGGAATCGTTCCGACGCCCCCGTCAGACCATTTGCGATCGTCGCCAGCAAGAATGATAAAAGCTAGTTAGATGTGCCAAGCTTATTTTGGAATCCTTAGGCGCAGCTTATTTGGGACGAGAGAGAGAGAGAGAGAGAGAGAGAGAGAGAGAGAACGCTGGCATTAATGTTAAAATATCCGTGAAGTAACCCAGGACTTCGGGCGCAGTTCAGGGTCGTCGTTTCTGTGGTTGCAGCAACGCCCAATTGAATGTCCAATAAGTAGAGATATTTATCGCGGGAAAACATTACTGTTCGCTAGGTTTCAACGTACGTTCAACATACGTATCAAAAGATTACTGGCTTTCGCTTGTACGTGGTGCTACCTAATTCGAGTGAGCCAGTTAGAATCCCGCTGTTGTAATATTTGGTGTCCGTTATTGGTCTGCAGACAGCTACCTCGTGCCAGGCGTATATCGCCCAGTCACACACGTTGCAAGAAACTACGGCGTTTTCAAAGGTATGCTGGCACGAAACAATTTCGTGATATACGGTACAATCCTCTCTACCAATAAGTAAAGATGGTGGAAAATCACGAGAATCTTTTCTTTCAGCGTATTCTCCAAATAATTTTAGCGTCCTCCGCTTTGTATGATTGGACGACGGTTGTGTGGGCCTGGTTCAGCTGTTTATAGACGAATCACAGGTATTCATTCGTAGCACGCCAGAATTAACATTGGCCCAGTCAGAAAGAAACTCGCCAGTAACGGAAGAGACATGGTTTTCCTCTGGGGCGTCATTTGGGGCCACAAGGGAGGGGGGGGGGGGCGAATCCTCCCCCCCCTGGATTTAAAATTTTCTGTGTATAAATATATTTTTTGTATTTGTTATTTAAATAATGCTAACTTCAGCTCATAAAACTGAAGTTTTATTATAAAGTATCTAATTTATACATGCTTACTTAATAAAAAAGATGCAACAAGGCCACTGTCGCCGGAAAACAAAATCTTGCTCCCCCCCTACCCCCCCAGAAAAACCTGAAATGACGCCCCTGGTTTTCCTGCGATAATTCTCCATCCCTATCAAAGAGTGATACTTCACTCAATCACCGTGTTAGTAAGTAATGGTAATGGCACAAGTATTGTTTTCTGAACAGCCTTTTTTCTTTTTTTTTTTTTTTTACTTTCGCCAGTGGAGTTCAACGATGCGTACCAAGTGAGTGACGTCAGCAGTCACAAACGGCAACGCCTCAATTAACACATAATCGCGGGCGGTTGCAAGAAGGATGCGTGGCGTTCAACTCCGCAGTGCTTCGTGGAATGGACCGCTAAGTTGAGTTTCCTCCGGGTGCTGCAGCCGTTGTGTCCCGGACCCTGCACGGCAGCATAGGAACTACTGTGTCACTGCCACATATTAACAGAAATGTGTCGACGGTAATCGATGCCCGCTAAGAAATAGGCTACTGCATTTGTTATAACAGCGTGATGAAATTTATTCCACCCAGACGCGTTTTATCTTCAAGATTTCAGATAAAAATAATCGAAACTTGTCACGTGAAACATCCTCGCTCTGCGCTATGCGAAGGACAAAATTAATATTTTTAATGTACTTTTGCCGGTTGTTCATTACTGACATACGAACACGTTCCACTAATGGATTAAATGAGTGCATAAGTACATACTTGATTTGGCAAGTATTCTTCCTTTTTGTTGTTTCTGATTGGCATGGAGACCTCAAACGAGCGTAAGATTTTATAAAAAAATAATGATGTTTCGTCGAAATTCCGAACTCACACAGTCGAACAGGAATTTTGGTCCTTTTGCCATTTGCGTAAGGTTCTAAAGTTGAGCCCGTGTCAATTATTTCATATGATGACTTTTTAAATTCCATCCTAATTAAAAATTTGACAAGATTTAATTGAAAGTATTTCGGTAGGGACGTAGCTAATTACTTTATATTTCATGACATACATTGTATTCTAAAAATTAGTGTAATTATGAAATAATTAAGCTAATATAAATTTTAAGATAAAAATTTCTCTCGCCAAATTAACACTAAATAACTCCCAGTACCGATTTCATCATATAATACGCACCTAACAGAAAAATGTATTGTTTCAGTAAGAAACATTGCCGGTAATTCGCTACATCCATCATTTGTTAAAAGAAAATTATTGTTGTTTTTAACAAAAGAGATGACGCAGCATATGCTGATGCGGTTATTCGATGAAGTTATTGTTCGCATCATCTGACTGCCTCGTTTCCGCTACCGCCATAGAAGCAGGTATAGGCTGATGACAAAACGTTGTAGCGATACATTCGTTATCTTATCACTTCCCGCCCCTCTTAAATATTTAAACAGTTTGCAAATCTTGCTCTCGGCACATACCAGATATTAATCTGAGTCTCCGTTGTAAATGTTTTTGTACCGTTGTTCTTTTAGAGTATGGTAAACTCAGTTTCGCACAGGTACTCAAGAGTGTGTGGTATATAAATAAGTGCTGAAATCATCCATTGATTTTTATGCTTTTTTCGAAGCCAATATGGATAAATTACTCAATGACAATCCTAGCTGATGGCATTTGCTAACTTTACGAGTAAATATTTATCCAGAATTACTAATTCGTTATGCGTGATATCTTGCACCGCAGTTAAATACATCAGGTTCCGGAGTCAGAGATTGTGCCTCAGAAGTTCCTAACACTGGAAACAATTTTGTTTAAAACGTTGGCTAAATCTATTGTCTAGGATTGGTATTGTTTAATTTTCGCAAATCGGCTTCAAGAAACCTACAGTTACGGATGAATGATTTTACCGTTGAATTATGTACCACGCCCTCTTAAGAAACAGTTGACAGTTCTGGGGGCGCACATGCGCTAAAAGTTAGATGTTTGATACTACATTTTTTTTTTATTCTAAATAAAAAACCTGAGATGTCCATTATACCATTTGTATTGCAAATTTTGTTTTGAAGTGCTTCGGACATTACATAATGTTAACACTATTGCTAGAGATGATGGTAGATCGGGAAAATGTTTCGTGCCAACGTAGCCTTGAAAACGTTGTAGTTCTTGTGACATATATGATTGGGTGATATACACCTGACACTCCGAACCTGTTTGCAGACCAACAACATGCTTAGAATATTAAAGCAACGGGATTCTTATTGGCTCAGTCAACTAGGTTACAGCTCCACGAACAGGAAAAAGCCAGCGATCTTTTAATACGCTGAACGTACGTTGAAACCCAGCAAATAGTCAAGTTTTCCTGCGATAAACCATCATCTCTATCTATTGCCCGTAGGTAGGCTAGTTGTCAAAATTGGCTGATGTTATACAATGCAAAGTATAAGCCTGGTATGAATAGAGTGGAAGAGGTGCGCGCAGGTTGGGATAGGAGACTGACAGATGTCATCGTTGAGTAATCGTGACTCGGCTGCTCATGGCAATATACATAACGTGCGCTGGGAATAGCTTTTTTTTCTTTCAATTAATATAAAGACGAAGACGTTCCGTCACAAGGTCTAACAAGGACACTCACCGAGGACATCTAGTGTGACTACTGTATTGGATAATTGAACAACATTTCGATACGTGTACAAGTATGCCTAAGTTCCCATTGGAGTGAAAATGGTTCCTATACTGTACGGAAACTAATTCACGAGAATATTAACGTAATTGGGTCGATTGTGCTGTCGTCAAGTTAACGCATAGTTGTACCTATCATTTTTAAAAATAAATTATTGTTGCTGATATTTATTCTAGAAAAAATTCAACATGGAGATTTGTTGAAGCGAGTGACGCCTATTTCTGTCCACGCGATACTGATTTACTTATTTTTATGTTTATATATGAAAAGAGCACAAGTGCACAAATTTCAGACTATTCTATAATTTTAGAAAGGCAGCAAGGGCTGTGAAAAACATTAATTTGTGACCGGTCGGAATTGCTATAAAAATTGCTTATTTAGACTTCTTTATATCCGTACTTGTAAAACATAAATCTAAAAACATGCGTTGATCTTTACTACGTAATTACTATCCACAAATATAATCTTAGGATGACCGGAGTCGTATTTTGAGTGGTGTCTGAGCCATCGTTTCCCATTTCGTCATAACCTTCATGCACCAAAAAGTCAATTTGTGAGTCGGATGTATCGTTAAGTTATTGCCTGCTGCTCTGTACCTTAATCAAGCAACTTAAAGTAGAGTTACACGAACTTGTCTCTTGTTTAATGCAGCAACTTTCGCATGTGTATTCTTGAAAGAAAAATACGACGTAAGCTTACATTTTATTGTTTATTAATTTTTTACTTGAGGTGAAAGGGTAGTCCTTTAACCATTTTAGAGCGCTTTAATGCAGTGGCAAAGCGTGGTCATTAGAGATGGTGTAAACTCGCAAGAATATATCGTGCCACTGTGTTTTGCATCTGTGTAGCCGCTTGCGCCTTACATGGCTCGAGGATGGTTATGTAAATGTTTGAAGACTTAATCACAAATAGGCGTATTCTGTAGCGGCCCACCAGAGCTATCATCGGCCCTGTCAGTTCGGGACACACAAAAACGAATGCATAATGTCAGATATTGGCAGTTATATTGAAGCCTAGTAAACAGTAAACGTTATCCGCGGTGAATTAATGTCCCAAGGGATCACTGATCATGAAGGGAAGCGGTATTAGATCTTACTTAAGACACACTGAGTACATGGCATTAAAATATATTGTGCAGTATAGCAGGGCTCAACCAGTAAGACTATTTTACTCTAGAGATGATGGTAGTACATCGCGAAAATGTTTTGTGCCAACATACCCTTGAAAACGCTGTAGTTTCTTGCAACATATATGACTGGTAGGGACGTTGGTTTTTCGCGAAAATAATTTTGCCTCACTTTGTTTCCGTGCCTTGCGTGCACTACTGGTTAGCTGAACGTGTGTTGAAATCCAGCAAACAGTTCAGTTTCCCCGCGATAAACCATCATCTCTATTACGGAAGTCATGCTACTGTAGGATAGTGTGCCTACTCTTACCAGCCTAATGATTCCACAGGCAGCCACTTCCCTTGAAACACATCCACATTTCAACATTGCAGGTAGGGGAACTCTGACGTAGGTTAGGTTACCTCTTCTTTTTTCACTCCTTGTTCTCTGACTAGTGTACCTGCATCACTGACCTTCCCCTGCCCCTCCACTCTCATATTTTCATCTTAGTTACGATTTGTTAAACACGATGATAGAGAGGTGAAGTCATCAGGTAAGACAAAACTGAGAAATTACGTCACAAACTGAGAATGGTTGGTAACCATTACCTACCTTACCTTCGACATCAGCACCGACATCCCATATCAATTTAAAAATTTGAAGTTGCAATTTGGGCCAAAATTGTTGATAGTGCATATTTTTATACTAAATATATTGAAAGCGTATGGTTGTGTTTGTGGACACACAAATATCTCCACATACAGGTTTTTGCACCAAATGGTGAATATTTTTTTCTCACTAAAAGTTATAACGATGTCAGATTCAACAGTCATATTTTACAGGATACCGATGTCTCGCCTTCTTGGAAAGTTGAAGGTTTTGAATGCACTTATTTTATTTTGATTATGATTAAAATTAAATGGGTGGTGGCAATGATTCAACCTGCCTCTACTTTATGTGTTATTTTCAAGATTCATGATTGGACTTGGCCACAGACAGTTCATTTCTGCCACTAAGCCATAGCATACTTCTGACTGTATTTATTGCAACTTTTACTGGTCTACGAGAATAAAAACAGATTTCGAAGAAAGAAAGTTAGGTAGACTTCATTATAAAATTATTTCCAAGTTCTCCAATGCAACTAAATACGGCGTTTTCTCGCAGTTAAGCCTCGATATCCAATGTCCAGTGTTTTACGAAACTACCCAAGGAATACTCCACTGTGTAACATTGCGTTCCGTTGCCATCTCGCTAGGCGGCTGATGCATAGAGCGGGATGTGCGCAGGCGCTGGCCCACGCCAATCAGGAGCGGCCTAGACGGGGGCGAGCACCTCCGCCAACAGCCGTCTTCTCGCCTCGCTTGGAGTGCCGCCAAACATCACCCATTCACGCTGCGTCCTTGTCCGAATTTACTAATGACCACGCACTTACCACTCTTCGTAGGGACGAGCGATCTAAGCGGAGTAGAGAAAAGGACACACGCTTCAGATGCGCTGTGTCGAAGACTTATACGCGGAACATATCTATTTTTGAACTAGACGTTCTTTCCTCGCCTATTCTCTTGTGAAAGGAGACATAAATAACGTCCGTCACAGGAATGAGTCAAATGCATCACGCTGTTTACCTGGGTATCACAGTGAAGAAACGCGTAGCTACAGGAAAAGTAAGCCTCGTACCATTTTGCGCATCCGTTGTGCGCAGACTTCCTTCGCCTGTGACGGTTAGTTTAGATTAGTTAAAAAATGCCATGCTCTGATTGAAAGGTCAGTTTTTGTTAGGTTAGGAAACTACAATAAACATTAATACGCGGCGGAGCTACTACTCACGCCTGCGCAGAACTGTGCGGAGCAGTGTTCTTTCTTGTAGTTCATTGTGGTGCAGGGGTCGGTCACTACACTTTACTCACGATTTCTCGTGGCTTTCTTTGTTCACGGTGCCTTTTAGCATAAAGCCATCCCGGCGCTCAGCCCCCACGGGCGTGGGGAGAGATCACGCTCTACCACGCAGTGGACTTAGCTAACAGTCAGTTAGAACCGCCGAACCCCTAGACGGAACACTAACCTGCGCCTCCATCCACCTTCCAAAGGAGTAGCTGGCGAGAGAGCCTAGGGCCACCCATACCAGGTTCTCGCCCGCAATCCTGTCCCCCGACTGAGATCCTCATAGCGCTCAGTCACCTCTTGGTTTGCGTCGGGGCCTATCTAAGGTCAAGGTCTGCTACCAGGCACTTTTGCAGCCTACTCATCGACGTTTCTCAGAGGAAGGGTCCTCTCCAGATCTGCCCAGCATACGGGCAACCTCCATCACTACGAGACCAACCCAAACCAGGCACGAGAGAGAACCTCATCGTAGGGCTATCTGTTCGCCCGTAGTACTACCTAATTTGCATGGCATTTGTAGGTTTTCCAGCCTGATCGTCACGGTACTAAAAGAACACAGAGCAGCCACCAGGGGGGAAGGGACCACCCTTACAGCCGCACGGCTCGGTCGTGCGTCTTTTTTTCCCAGACCGCATTAGGTTCGTCCATTACCATTACCCATTGTCCCCCACTTGGTAACTTGGGGTTTTGGGTCCCAACAGCCTGAGCGCTAGGTAGTGTAACGCCCCACCTAGTGGTTTCTCCTTGTTGCCATCTGTCAGAGAATCCATCAAGGCTGATACCCCTTTTCCAGCTCTGATGAGCCGGGATGCTTAGGGCCCGCACGCCAGAGCCTGCATTAGTTCTAAGATCCAGTGACGACACGAGGAGGCTGCAGGTTGACTTGGGTGTGAGAGGTTTTTGTGCTGAGGGGTCACGGAACACTCCGCTGCCACAACGGTGACCCGTGTTCGTTTTCCGTTGGGGTCGCTCCCTATTTTCGCATGTGGAAAACGTGGCGGACGCTGCCATTTGTCAGCGAGTTTTTTTTCTGGGCACTCTTGCTTCTTCCACCCTTGCATTCCGCCGCTACTCCACACTTACCTTCACGGTCGCTGAAAATTGCAATGCTAGGTACTCACAGAAACCTCTACTCTCCTGTCTGGACTTATGGCCTACTAAACTAAATTCAGCGAGTTGAACGATTAGTTAATAACTGATTTATAGTCTTTTATGTGCTCGGAGGTCGCTTTCCTTTTCCATCCCGTATACGACGCGGTTTGCCTCACTTTGTTTCAGTGCCTTACGTGCACACCTGCATCTCTGCTTTGTGGCCAGTGATTCGATGCCGTGACACCCGGCGTCGTGTGGTTAAACCCGCAAATCACAGACGCGTTGCGTCGCAGCTATCCGCGTACTGATTGGCACAGTCAAATGAATAACGACTCTGCACAAAAACACTCTGTCAGTAGCGATGGAGTTGAGCTGAAGGTGTGCACGTAAGGCTCGGAAACAAAGTGGGGCAAAAATCTTTCCGCGAAAATTACCGGGCCCTAATTATCGCCTCTCCACGCAAGCCACTCAGCTGGCGTGCAACCATTCACTATTATCCTATTTTTTTCTGGGACTAAGCGGTGATCACATAATCTTTTAATATGTAACTTGGTAGTTCTAAGTCTAACGCTTGTTTCTGTAGCTGTGCTTTTCGAATTCGGGTGTAATTTTTCCAGACGGCAGTATGGAAAAGCCAATTTTGGCCATTTTGAAGAGCCCGAAAATGAAGTTTCTGATAAACTTGCCGAATTTTAAAACTACACCGACATAGTTTGAAGTGTGTGTTCTTTTCGTAGATATACAAATGCAATGCACGGGGAAAGTTTCGTCAAAAAAGAATAGCCGTAACTCGCTGCAACACATTTTAATCGCAGTTAGAGAGACTCCTTAATTGACCTTAAAGTTTACTGTGCACTTTTCAAGCATAAAATCTTTCTATTTTTACAACATTTTTTCCTGTGACACTCCCAACTCATGTAGGTGCGGAACGCTATTTTTGGTTTTTCATCGATAATTTTGGTTATTTTAACAAATTCATGGACTTGTAGCTTCAGTTAAATTATTAATGATAATTGCACAATCACGGAAAATGCTTTCCGTTTGTTTATGCGCATCGTGATCTGCCCTTGAGTGTAATTCTGGTGACGTCACAGAGTACGGAGCGAGTGTTAGTCGACCTGACGTTTCCACCTGTAAGTTATCTCCACTATATTTTATATGAACTATTGTGTATCTTACTGTGCGGAGTATTTTCTATACCAGCGAAGTCTGGTTGCCGACCACATGTATAAAGTTAGCTTGTTAGTAAACCAAATTGCGTTCTCAGCCAGAGCAATCATAATGGTAACTACAAACCACATCAGTCATGCAGATTGATCACATAACTTCTTGTACCTGCCAGTCTCTCACCTTATCTCATTCCCTCTCGTCTCTCGCTCTATTTTGCTGAGAATTCAGACAGGTTGAGATTTTACTGATTAGCGGGCAAGGGCAGATTCCAAGTAAAAGTTATCTGTGTAGTATGTATAGGCCTATGTGTATCTATAGAATGTCCCACAAGTCTCGCATCACACGAAGAACGACTTACATGAAATGTGTTTCAGGCAAACTATAAAAACCTTTTGAATATGGTTGCATGTAACATCGAAACACATCTGCAGGCGATCATTTACGTTCCGCTGAATATTTGCAGCACGGCACTCGATAGAAATTTGCGCACTCAAATGGATTTTATGTCCCTGATGTTTACACCGCAATCATTAGAATTCAGATATCTCCATACAGCAAAATCCATTGGCTTTAAATCCGGGAACAATGTAATTTGTTCTTCCTGTGATGCGGATATTTTTGGACATCCTGTAGAAGAAAATTTAAGAGAACTTATAGAATGGTTAACTTATACTTAGGGCCCGGTGTTTTAGCAAAAAGATTTTTGCCTCACTTTGTTTCAGTGTCTTACGTGTACACCTGCAGCTCAACTTCATGATTATTGGCAGAATGTTTTTGTTGTGCAGAGTTATTATTCATTTGCCTGTGCCATTCAGTACATGGATAACTGTGACACAACACGTCTGTGATTTGCGGGTTTAAGCTCCAGACGTTGTATGTTTAGGTATCCAATCACTGATCACAAAGCATAGATGCAGGTGCGCACGTAAGACATTGAAACAAAGTGCTGCAAACATCTTTTCGCGAAAACTACTGGGTCCTACTTATCGTACTCGGGTGCCACGTATTAGGCATCTACTTTTTGTGGCGTAATTATAAGAGCCGGGGCAGATTTGCGTCATCATTACGTGACATTTTGTACCGAATTCACTAGTGCTTTTGCGTTACTTCAGTACTGAAACCACAGTTCCAGTCCACATTAAAACGCTTTGATAAATAAAAGCACGCACTATGACACATTTCAACAAGTGACAAGGGTTACACTCGATAAACTTCATAAATAAACACGTGACTGCAACACGAAGTTGATGTTTTTGCATGCAACCACTAAGAGAGAATTTTTTTTTTACGAAATTCAAAATAAGTCAAAGTAAGTTCCACGGTTAATTGACTCTTGAAGTAATGCCAGCTTATTTCCTCTATTGCCTATACTTCAACTATGTGCACAAATTTACTTCTGTAAACTGAGGCCACCTTGGCCCACTCAGATATGTTGCTTGTTGTGTAGTTTAATGAATAAAATTTCAAAATTCAAATGCATGAATCGATATAATATTGTAAACACTTGGCTCGAGTAATTTATTTCTTTGCCAAGTGACTCATTATTGAGTGAATCGAAGTCACTCCGCAGGACCAAAACAACCCCTGATTACAGCACGAAATGCACTGACGTGTAATATATTTAGTGACATTGTGAAATTATACCTCACTATTAAGAGAAGTCCTTCCTCACCATGGCGCATGGGCGGTGCACGTAGCGTGTCACGCATATTCTTTTTTAAGCGATACAACTTAACTTATACATACTACGTTTATCTACGAAAAGAACACACACTTGAAACTATGCATCTATGTTTTTAAAAATTTAGCAAGCTTGTAAGAAACATAATTTTCGGGCCCCGTAAAATGGCTAGAAGCTGTCGTTTTCTGCTGTAACTCCTAAAATACCACATGACTTCGTAAAATACAAAGCGAGAGGCATGCATTAACCTTTCCTTCAAACTATCAAAAATTAAAATGCTAGGGTGACCGCTGAAAACTCCGTAAGAAAAAGCCTACAACGAAAACCTTGCACGCCTGTTTGACTCGCTGTGAGTGTAGACGATTTACTTTCCTTCGAGTGTGGTGCTCTGACTCAGGTGTTCCCACGTGACAAACGTGGAAGTTTAGGCTCGTCTAATCAAACTATACGGGTGTTATTTTCCCAGATACGGCGTCTGGAAAAGCCATTTTTGGTCATTTTGAGGGGCACGAGAACGACGTTTCTAGCAAACGTACCGATACCAACATTAGAGTTTTTGTCTGGCAAGAGGATATTTTTAAAAGTTGTGAATATGACTGTGGAACTGTAATGGCACCCACGTAAGAATCAACTTATATGCCAAGAAAGTAATGTTTTTTTTTCCTGAATTATATGGATGGTTTCACATAGAGCCCAAAGTCTCGACTCGATGTTATCTCAGCGCTACTTCTCTGCAGGTGGCGTGGAAGGCCACATAATCTGTCTGACCCGCTCAGTTTGCATTCGCCTTCTAGGACGGAAACATTAATACTACTATTCTCCGTTCACTCTAAGTTGAGTTCTGAAGTAAACAAATAAAGTAATATCATTGCACTTCGCTAGCTTCTAATTGGCTCAATTTGTGCGTCGCGCCGACGTACTATTTCCAACCGACATAAGTGTGTACAGTCGGCATCATAGGAAACAACGCCGTATATATTAAAACAATATTGCGTGAAAATTTCGTACGTGTTATCGACATAGGGAAACAAAAATTACACAAAAACTTGATAAAAATATTGACATCATGTGTAATTACTGTATATTTAAAAATTCAATAGTAATTGTCAAGTCATGACTAACGATTGTATTCAAATATTCCGGTATTAACGTAACGAAAATTTGGTACTACATACGGAAAAAAAGTTGTCAACAAGATGAGTGATTAAACTTACTGTAAAGTCCTCCTGAATTATTTTGTACTTCGTTTCGGAAAAATTACGTTTTATAAATCACCAAACAATCTGTCGATAATTCACGACACACATTGTTTTTTTTTATACATAAAAGATTGCTATGCGAGATTTTTATTCTTGCCTTATAAACATCACCACAGTTTGTTCAGTAATGAAGACATATTATATCCACGTTTCGAAAACCATGCAAGACATTTTCACTGTTCACGTCCAGCATCACATAACCTAATCTGCAAGCGACGTAATTATAAACCGACGTGAGGACAGAACAAAATAGAACAAGGAACTTTGGTTCGGACCACGCGGCCGATGTTCGAACTGGAACGGAAAATGGACGAACGAAAGAAAACATTCGCAATAACTACAACATAGACGCGTTAACGTCCAAAAATACTTTGAAAAAATAAAACATTACATCTGATTGTGATATTTCTGACTTATTTTTACTGTGGTAATTATTACTGAACTAAACTTTTGGTATCTTCAGAGTATCGTACGTCTCTAAATACTGGCAAGTGTACCAAGAAACTCGTACGTTTAGCAGTGCGTCAGTCGTTAAATAACTCGTGAACCAACTGTACGGACGTGTCGTCCGCTAACCATAATTATAGTAATAAACATATAGCGTCGTAGATTGTGTTTGCAACGTCTGTATATTTTAGATATTTGTTAATAAAACTCTCTCATTACGTGATGGAGTGGTAAATTTATATGTACACGACAGATAACAAAGATCTATTTCTTACGCAAGATCACAGTGCACGGCGGTCGGCAGCCAATGAACATGTTTGTTTATAATTTGCTTTGTTTATCCTAAAACTCAACTAAGAGTGAACGGAGAATATAGGTCGTTCACGATAAAGTGAGCACTGCATAAAGTTTTCTTTCAGCCGTTTCGCAGCCATCTTTACTATTTTTAATATTAAAACTTCCTCGTAACTAAAACCAATGTAAACGTTTCAACATTCTCAAAAGTTGTTGGACCAATAAAACATGTTTTTAATTAATTGCATGATCTGCTGAGTGCTCAGTTTATAGTGAACAGCCTATAGACTAACTGTTTTATACAGTATGAGTCAGAACGGATTTTGTTGATTTTGTATGGCGATAGCTTAGTCGATTATAGTGTGGTAATCATACCTAGAAAACCGACTCTAAAATTCAATTTATATAAAATCAAGAACTTCTTGGCCTTTTATTCCTTTGACACTATTCAGTGCGTCGTTGCTTAACATCAAGTGGTGTATTTGATTTTAAAGAAATTAATTTTATATCCTAGTAGATTTTGAGGGTACAAAATCCACTAAGTGGACTAGTCGAAAACACGTGTCAGACTTACTTTTCCTTAAGCTGTTACCACACAATATTAAAACACTCCGTCCTGACTCAACCTGTAAGTTATGTGTGCCTACCAGTGGCGTGGCGTGGCTGTGTTGCAAGGTACGAGTATTTCGCGACGCTCGAACAAATCCGAGAGTGGCCTATTAGAAGTGGCATCACACTCATGTCTTGCCACTACCGATAGATAGAGACCCATGTTTTTCGCGAAAAGAATTTTGCCCCACTTTGTTTCAGTGCCTTACGTACACACATACAATTTTGCTTCATGGTTATTGGCAGCGTGTATATGTGAAGAGCCGTATCTCATTTGACTGAGCCAATTACAATAATGTTCCTGTTACAACACGCGTCTGTAATTTGCCAGTAGATTCCCAAGGCTCGTGACGGTTAAAATATCCAATCACTGACCACGAAGCAAAACTGCAGATGTGCACGTACCGATAGCCAACTCTGTACAGACGTCACAAAATCAAGCTTACCTTGCAACACAGCCATGCCACGCCACTGGTAGGCACACCGACTTATCACGGGAAAAGTAGACTTTTTGCTAGGCTTCAATTACAGGGGCAGATCTAGGAAGGCAAGGGGGAGGGGGCGTTGGTAATGGCATAAGGTTATACAGTATTTATAATCAGAATGTACACTTAAAACACTGCTAATAGTAGTTAAGTAACTGCAGGTTTTATGTATGTCTGCAATAATTGTATACTTCTATTTACGCGAGCACAATTTATTACTGTTGGGCTGATTGGACTGATGGAAAAATGGGGAGGGAAAGGAGGAGGGAAAGGAGGGATGGGGAGCAATTCACAAAGGAAATCCTAGATCCGTCCCTGTTTCGATATAACTTGACCATATTCGATTTCCTTCTTTCGTTATTGGCGTGTCCCCGTCTGATTGGGCCAATGACTGCTCTGGTGCGCCGCTTCTGAATATTTGTGATACGTCGTTAAACAACGACGTAACGGTCTTCCAATGTCATGCAAAGCACAGGCCACTACTACACTGTTGTGCAAAATTCGGTGGCACGAAATATTCTTGTGATTTCCCAGAGATGGTGGCGAAGAGGAGTAGGAGAAAGGGCTCCTTATCCAGCTGAAGTGATATACTCGGGTATACGGCTGTATGTAGTGGGGTTTGACAGGCGACGATGGCGCCGTAGTGGCGGTAGTGTCGCCGCGACTTCGCGATAATTGGTGTTGCACCCTCGTGCTCGTTAGCCGCCGTATGAAAACTGACCTCGTGCCTGCTTAGACGGCCAAGGTCGCGCCACAGCCACCTCCTTGTCCGACACACTGCAGCCGTCTTGCGTCAACTCCCTAAGTGCGCATGCCGCATCGTTCCATCGGGCGCTTATATTAAGGGTGTTCAAGTGTGATAAAGTCATAATTTTATATTTATACGAAATAGTGTCACTTTTGTAGACAATAATTTTGAGTGTAGTTTCCTCCTACGAAACAAATTTAGCAGGCATAGTTTTCTAATAATAGCGCGTCAAAGTCAAAATTTGCATGTTCTGCTGCCATGCATATAGTGAAAACCAATTTACTTACGTGAAATAATTCACAGTGAAATAACATACTATGGGCTACGCAATAAAACACTTGAAAAAATCCCGCGAACTGTTTTTGTATTTTAAAAAAAATTCTGAATTTGCAATTATTTTCTGTACTTTTGCGATTTTTTTTTTTAAATTCAAAATATTACGTTGTGGGTTTTTGAAATATTTTATTGCATATCTCATGGGATATAAGTTCACAGTGAATTATTTTGTTTAAGTAGGTCAGTTGGTTTTCACTATTTGCATGGCAGCGGAACATGCAAATGTTGACTATGACGCACCGTTTTGACGCGCCCTTGTGAGAGAACTATAAGAGCTAAAATGGTTTCGTAAGAGGAAACTGCACTCACAAGTATTGTCTACAAAACTAACAATATTTCATAAAAATATAGAATTATGATTTTATCGCACTTGAACACCCTTAAGGTGGCCGCCTGCCCAGGCTGCCGAGTGGTGTGCAAATCTTCGGCCGTTACAAGTTTTTTCTTTGAAAACTGTTCAGCGTGCAATACGTACTGTCAGTTTAGTAACATCATTGAATTAACGTTACATGCGTGTAAACACATTTCAGCTCCTATAATTACTGGTAAAGTTTACTTTCACGCTGGTGAAAATTGCGAAAATATGTGTTTTTGTGCTGTAGGCCTTTTTAAGTATGAAAATTGTTGCGCAGAATCTTTTAAATGAATGAGCGTGTTTAATATTGCTTGATAAAATAATAGGGTCACAACTTTAGTGGCAGTGCACTGCTGTTACCACATTGTAGCCTACGTGTGAATCCACCGAACAAATTGACGTGCTCATAGACGATATGACCGCAGAGCTAGCTAGTGTATTTTGACTGGAACTCTTCCCTTCATCTGAGACACGGAAGCAAGGAGCAGTAAGGGCGACGCTGTCACGCGCATCAAGTCTCATCGCTGCTACACGCAAGACACTGAATATACTGCAATTTTATTGGACGCAATTCTGTAGCAAAGTTGAACAAATCGTAGTTCAGTTTACATCCAGGAAGTCGAACTCTGTGTACACTAGTCTGAAAAATAGTAGTAGGAGATGTTGGAGTGCTTCAAAATAGTTCTGGTAGCATGCATGCTGTTTTGAAAGTACCAATCCATCATGCTGATGAATGTATTTTCTTTTCGCAGGTGAACATATCGGAGACGCGTTTAACCTATTAGTAGGCTACTATTTTCCTAAGTAAACTTTTTTTAACATGCTGTAACGCCAGGTCATAGGCGAACACATTAAAAAAATTACGTGTGACTGTTGGATCAGTGACATACCAGGAGAAGTAGGGTTGCCATTTTTTTCTTTCATTTTAGAAAACCTTTCTACGGCGAGAGTTCATGCAAACAAATTGTTGTAAATGTCTGATTCTTAATTATCGTATCCTCGCGTATTTATTATACACATTTTTGTCTTTTATAAGCGTAAGCCTATTTGCAGTTCGGTAGCACCAAAATTAATTTTTTTTTGTGGGATGAAATATAGGCCTTAATAAGTTGCAGTTGTTTTTAGCAACTTCCTTACTTTTTCGTTCTGTAATATGTCTACACATAACTTCACTGTTGTAAATAAATTAATGTTTCACTAACATGCAATCTGCTTCTTAGATGTTGAAACTGTCTCAGCGGTGAAGTGTGGCCGCATTACAAAGGAAGCGGTATTATATCATACTATACTAGTGGCGTGTGGCTATCAGTTGCAAGGCAAGCTAGCGTTTGTTCAGTACTGTTCAGTCTCGGCGCACGCATCAGAAACTAATATTCAATCCGCTGAACGCAATGCGGCCAATCGCGATCTAGCAGCGAGGTATCTATTATAGAAAGTGGCAAAATATCCGCTGAATAACTATGTTTTAGAGGCCAACGTGTAAGCGAGGAAGTAAACAGGTACAGTTAGAACAAATACCTGCTTACCTTGCAATCCATTCACCACACGTCATTGGCACCGGTATTTTCCAGCATGAGCACACCAGCCGAACGCACCTGTACGGAAGGCAGAGAAACCGTGAGAGGTAAGTCTCCTGCCAGCCATTCTCACGTCGTGTATCAAGTTGAAGTGGGCCGCGCCCAATCCTCAGCCGGTTTCTACAGGAACCTGCCACGATTGCCCAAGTTGTAGCTAACAATACCACGTTGTTACACCTGCGCTCCCTTGTGTGCACGCACTGTTCGTTGATAGTTCTGGTGAATTTTTTCCACGCATTTTGACAGGCGCGAGATTACATCGTCTGTCTTGGAAATGTTAAGATTGTGGGATGTGTCATCCAGCGCGTTGTTGATAAGCGTGCGTTTTACTTGTTGTACAACTCATGACTCGCGTAGTCGCGTGACCGTCGTCAAGTTCGTGACCAAACCTTTTTACGAACTTCAGCAGAAGACATGAAACGTTTGACTTGACGATCTATACACGTTTTAAATTAATTCTAGTGATATTGGTGTTTCCTGTGAGCATATGTAAATACGGACGTCATCTGGGATACTGTGGCATTATGCTACTTTCCATTTAATTAGTTCCTTTTTTAACGTTCTTACGTTTAATGTCAGGAAATGAGGCTGATAGGGTGACGACGTACGTACGACACGAACAAATGCATTAATTTAATATTTACAAGCACTTTCATGACTTTTGGGGAATTCGAACCCAGAATCTCAATATCTGAGGACTTTAAAGCGATCGTGGACCTGCTGCACTTTAATTTGTATGAGATACCATGAGAAATTAAATTTGGCATAATCGTTAAAATTGAATACCGAATTTAGTGGTATTTTGTAAGGGAGTTGGTATTTAGGGTCTATCATTAAGGACGTTGGACCAGTAAAAATTCAAAATTTTATATTTGTGCCAAACACTGTTCAACGTTTACACATCAGATAACATGTCATTTCCCCAAATAAAAAAAAAATTAGGTCCCATAGTTTTAGCATAATAACCTATCAAAGTCACAAAATGGCAGTTGCGGTGTAGCCAAAATAATAAAAAATAATTAACTTACAGAAACAAGATAATTAGTATTACTACTTAATGACGTGAGATACTTCAAGACACTTTTGTAAACACAAGGCGATACATTTTTTATTTTTTAAAAATTTATGAAAATGAGTAAATTTTTGCATAACTTTGACTTTCGGCTACTACTGAAATTTTCAAAACTAACTTTTGTCAAACATGTCATAAAATGCATTGATACTCTGACTTTCAGACCCTGTAATTTTGAATTGATTAGTTAATTACTTTTTTGGATTTTGGCTACACCGCAAAGGCCATTTTGTGACGTTGACGAGTGATTATGCAAAAACTATTGGTCCTAATTTTTTTTATTTGGGGAAATGAAGTGTTATCTGATGTGTAAAAGTTGAGCAGTATTTGGCGCAAATAGAAAATAATGAAATACTACGGGTCCAACGCCCTTAATGTAAATTGGCTACCGGCGGTTGACATAGTATGCTAGTAACTGAACAAAGGTCCTAATACAATTCTCATTAATGCTGACTAAAATGCGTGAAACATAATGTAAGTCCCTGTACATAGATGTCGTCTGTATTAGTGACGACTGCTTAACAAATCTGATTTTCAGATTTTTTAAGTCTCAGTTATAATTTGCTTTTGTGCCTACTTGGTGGGGCGACTGCTTTATTTTTCACACTCAGCAAAGTTTGACATGCTGAAGGAATGCGTAGTAAAAGAACATTATGCTGAGAAGAAAATATGTGACAACTTATGTTCAACATTTACTGTTACCTGTTGTCATCTGACATACAGAAAATAGTTTCACGACTGTCATACATGGGGGTGCTGTCTGATGTTAGAAACACACACGGTAGAAACACATACCACAGAAACACAGAAGACAGAATGTTCTAAGCAATGCCAGTTCTATATTATGTGTTTCTAAAGTATGACCGTTCTTAGATGTGTGTTTCTATTATACGACTGTTCTAAAGCACGTGTTTCTG